>SNQN01001483.1:7536-20371 GCA_008642245.1 Bassia scoparia
GATAAGTGCCGTTGAATTCTCTTTCAGTATGGTTTAAACAAAGTTCACCGTGAAGAATGAAGGGCAATAACGATTCTTCATTATTTTTATCACGGAGAAAGTTCTAGGCCAAAGTAATGTTTTTTCTTCATTGGTGGTAAGAGAGCCGTAAGAGTGGAGATGAGAGTCGATCACAGATTCTCCCAAACTAAGAGCAAAATTTTAATCATTTGAATTATTCCTCATTCTTAGAGTAAGTTTTATAGTGTTATACTTATACATACAATGGATTTCTACAAGTGCCCCTTTTAATAATTGACTTGTTTTGACGGAACAAGCGTCATGATTACTTCTAATTAAAACTATATTGTCAATAAATAAACCATATTTATTTTAACACTAAAAAGGGTTAATAACATAGCAGATGTAAGTTACTGAATTTGTTTTATTTAATTTATTATTTTTATTTATTTTTAGAAAAATATTTCGGAAATTTTAAGGTAAGTTCTAAAAAAAAAGTTAAAAAAAAAATTTATTATTTTCTCCTAAACTCTAACACAAAAAAAAGGTTCAGATAAATAAGTTCAGATAATTTGAAAGAACATACCTAATGTTATTCAGTTATTCAATTTTGGAATATGATGTTGAAAATTAGGGGTCGATTCTTTTTATATCAATATACGTTGTGGCCTCCTTAGAGTATGTTTTGGGGTGTATATTATCTTTATTTTTGTGTCTTAAACTTTAGGCTTAAGATATTCCTCATTTTTCTAATTAAATCTTAAGTCGAGTCTTAGCTTGAAATTGTAAGACTCCACTTAAGTCTTGAAAGATGAGACCCAACTTAAATTTATTTATGTTCCGTTTTTTTAGTTTTGTGTATAAGTTTGTTATTAATGAGATAAATAATAATATAAAGAGATATTTAAAAAATAAAATAATATGACATATATTTGAGTATTAAGGGCCTATTTACATTAGCTTATTTTCAGTTCAGTTCAATTCAGTTAATGTAAACAGCCCTAAAACTAAAGCGATAAACTAGGACAATACTAAGAATCTGGGTCTTGACAATATTTGGATGATATCATTTTAGCGAGGATCACAAAAATGATGTCACACTAAATCTAAGACTTTGGGTTGGGGCAAAATATGCTCTTATACGGAAAACCAAAAACAAAAAATTACTTAAAAAATATAACATACAAATTACCTAAAAAAAACTTAGATTGTCCAAGGGTTCACCAATAATCGTCCCTATAATTTGATTACTATAGGGTTCTCGTTTGATTTGATGACAAAAAGTCTACACATCATAATAGATATTAGTAATATAACTTGTACCTCATTAACAAGTGCACATGGACACTTATTAGACCCAAAGCAACAACAAATCGACCACAACAATTGGCTTTTCATAAGATCAACTACTTGATAATGGTTGAAAACTTCATATAAGTGTCCCCTATGAGGCTAGATGTTTCCAACATCGCCATAATGGATCCTATCATCGTTAATAACCAAGAGTTTAGCATGTTTAATAAAAAAAAATCGTACGTAAAAAAAACCATAGAAATTGAGTAGTCCGTATATTGTTTAAAAGAAAGTATCGATAAATTCCTCTATAATTCCTCAAAACTAAAGCAATGCAAGCTCATGTCTTACTTGAGAATGATCTTTAAAAAACACAAAAATCTTGATATTCAAAATAGCTTTAAATCAGCACATGCAGTCTCTATTAACAATTGATTAATTTAATTAGTACATAGCATTGTTTTCATTAGAGAATAAATGAATCTAAATAATAGTAATTAACTAGTAATTAAAATGAATATTTAATCATTCAAATGATTACACAAAAAAAAAGTGGCTCCAATAATGTAGTGTGATTTGATAGTTGATCTTACTTTAAGTGAATATAATCCATATACGTGTACACCTTAATCGCATACAATTTGAGGCGCACCTTGCGGGGTAGACTACACTCTAGGACTAATCTAAAATAACCTACCAAACAATTTCATTGGGGGATCAAAAAGACATGGATCAACTTAATTAATTAATTAATTAAAGTAGAAATAATAAATATAAAAATGCTTTTTGGCAAACAATATCAACATATTTTACAACTACACGCTTTGTTATGGCATATGTACTTAACTAATTATATAATGTTTTTGATTCTTTATAGTGTGTTTTAATATAAGAATATTACAATAATTAGTGTAGCAAATGGATAACTCTAACAAGAAAGTGCTATAGAATATGTTTACGCGGAAGCAAGATCATCACGTGTTTTGTGGGAATATATTCTATAATGGTATGTTGGGATACCATGATTTTTTGAATAATATATGAAATTAGATTAATTATAATATATTGTTTAATTTAGATATGTAAGATTTTGAGTTTCGGTTTTGTATGTCCAAATTCATCTATATCTCATATATTTGACGATTTCCAAATTAGTAGGAAAATCTAATCACGCATGGACGTTGAATATTCTTAAGTTTTCAATAATTTATAGTAAATAATAAGTCATTCTTAATCGTTGTGAAATACCCAATCATACTTCAGATTCATCCTTTAACTTTCAACTTGCTTTCCACTCACCTTCTCATTGCTAGTCTTTCTCTCGCTCCATTATCTATTGTTTCTTTCTCTCTCAGTTAGTCCTTGGAAAGGGGTAACATCCCGTCTCGAAACCTCAAAGTTGCGGAATCAAGAGTTTTGTTAAACTACGTCTGCAATACGTAAGACATTTACTAATTAACTTACCCTTACTAAATAATTTTCACCCTCTTCTCCCTGTCACTCCTCACACCACCACCACCACATACACTTTACGTAAGCACCACCGAGCACCACCACTACCCAACCTAGCACCACCACCACAACAACCTTCCATGTTTTTTTTTATATTGTGGGATGTTGGAGAGTTTGGCGCCACAAGGCCAAACACACCTGTGTGGGTCCGAACTACAGAATTGTACCATAACCCATGTGTGGTTCTTCCGTATACGTCGGACCTACCACTGGTGGTTGGCCTTGTGGGTCGAACATAATGCCCAAACAACACAAAAGTTCACTTTTAAAACGATCATAACTTTGATTTATAACTCTATTTTTCGTCTGATATATTGTTGGAAAGTCATAGATCGATAGTTTCCAATTCCTAATTCATCTCGCATCAAAATCATTTGTAGAAGAAGTTAGGATCAAAGTAGTGAAGAGTGGACAGAATTTGATAATTATTTAGCTTAATTCTTAACCTCTTGGCTTGGTTTGCTTAATTAGCTTTGTAATTGGATTTCTATGGACTTAGCTAGGTTTCAATTGACTTAGTTAGATATGTAATTATTGCATTTCAAATGACTCAATTAGCTTTCAATTGATTAATTAGGTTGCTTGTAATTGGATTTCAAATGACTCAATTAGATTTCAATATATTCATTTAGCTTTGTAATTGGATTTCAAGTGGACTGAATCAGTTTAAATTGATTCAATTATCTTGTAATATGGATTTCAATGCTCAATAGATTTGTTTGAATTCATTTGGCTTCATTTGATTCAACTATCTTTTGATCAAAATTATCAAATTTTCACCAGTCTTCACTTTTTTAACTATAACTATCATTCTACAAATGATTTTGATGCGAGGTTAATTGCATTGGAAACTAGAGATTCATGTCTTTCCAACGGTATATCAAACGCTAGAAACGAAGCTATAAATCAAAGGTTATGGCCATTTCAAAATAGCACTTTTGTACAATTTGGGCATTATGTTCGGCGCACAAGGCCAAACCACCTTCGACATCCTAGAAAAAAGGAGGTGCGGTTGCAATTTTGGGCTATTCGGTTGTGTTACAACTGTAGTGGGTAGTTATGGCCAGTGAAGGGCGGTGGCGTTGGGTAGTGGAGGACGGTTGCGGGAGTGAATTTTTTTGATTAATAATCAATGATAGARAATTTTGAGATTCCCTTGCATAATTTCATGGYATTTTTTTTAATTACTCTGTCTCATTGTTCCAAGACAAAAGGTATCACTTAATATTTGAGGCTAAAATCTAAAAAAGTCCTTTTAATAAAATAGTGAGGTTTAAGAAATAGATCTAGTTTGGAGAGAAAAACAAATAAAATTGCACACATGGTGTTGCAATTAACTTGCAAGTAGACTGCAATCAAGCCTGATATAATAAGCTCCACATAGTTAGCCACTAAAAATAAAAATAAAACATAGAAGTGACAAGATATTCATGAACATCCATATGGGGAAAGTGATGACACAAACTTTGTGGAACGATGGAAGTACTATCATGTACAACAAGTTAAAGACGAGTGGTGAGCAAGTTCAAAATAAAGGTAAAATTGGTCTCAACACTTTAAAGTATAATTGTTTAGATGCATTAAATATTCTAAACTTTGCATAGTAGCTAAAACACCAACAAGTATTGTGTTGGGTGCGATGTTAATTTGTCTTAAAAACACCACTAAATAACTAAATATATGTTTAAATCGTTGAACCGATTGGTTAAAATTGAAATAAATTATAACTAAATCACATTGAACAATTTTCTTTTCAACAACTGAAATAAAATGAGCTAAAATATAATTTGAATTGAACTAAAATAAATTGAATTATTTGGTTAAAACCATAACTGGACTGTTGAACTACATTAACACCTCTAATCTCATCAAGGTTGCTCTTAGTTCAAATTTAACCAATTGTAAATTATTAGGGGAAAATTTAATGTAACATATAATACTACTGTAATTAATCAGATTTAACTAAATAGAAGAAATTGTAGAAACTATACACAATTCCATATTCCAGTTATGCCATGATTTCTATATCATTGCATCAAACACCTACGCTATGTGAATTTTTTCCTGAATAATGCTCAACTTCTTCATAATTACCCTATGTCGGAGTCCAACTATTTACGAAAAAATGTCCACATAGACGGATAAAAATTGTTCAAAAGTGATTCGTAAAACGTCATTGTCATTGATGATTTATTATGAAACTGCCCTAGTAGTGGCCCCGTTTTCATCTATGGATAACGTGCGACTACCAGTGCGATTTGCACTACCACTGAAATTGAAAGGCGAAGTGTATTTTAGTCATTTTAGCAAAAGAAAAAACGCTACCAATGGTAGTGTTTATCATACAAAAAATGCTAAAAAAAACAAAATGTTATCCGAGCTTACGTGGACAACATTTTCGTAAATATTTCGAGTCGACACAAAGTCATAATTTGACGAAATTTGAGCATATTCAGGAAAAAAAAACTACCCTTTGTTTCGGATAATTGAGTACGTTTACTATTTAAGTTAAGGGAAATTCCCAATGGTAATGATGAGTTTTGACAGAATCCCAATGGTAATGACGTTTTTTTTAATCCCAATGATAATGATGTGTTTTTATTTTCATTCCCAATCGTGTATATGGGGGATTTTCCGTAGAGTAGGGGGTATATGTCTAGGAAATTGTTGTCCAAAACTCCATTTTTTAAGTTTTCAGCCTTTCGTGGGCCCACTTTTGTCCCTTATGGTCGAATTTGAGGTCGAAATAAAAAAATTGATCAGATAAATCTCGATCTACATACGGGGTTGCTTTATTCAAGTCTCGATATGAGTTCGAAAATAACCTCATTTAGACGTTTTCGGGGTCACTTTATCCTTTAAACAATTTGAGGTCGAAATTCGAAAAAAATGATCGGATCAATCCCTCTTAACACTTACTTATAGAAATACCCCTTATAATCACGGTTGGGAATGAAAATCAAACTCATAACTACATTGAGATTAAAAAAAAACACATCACTACCATTGGGATTTCGCCAAAACTCATCATTACCATTGGGAATTTCCTTAATTTAATGGTTTCCAAGGAATAATGAATATTACTCTAATTCGTTCCAATTATCTTTACGTTTGTTTTTATTATACAAGAAGAGAAAAGGTTTTAAATGAAATATCTTCATATACATAAGGAATAACATATTATATTGAGATCTTGTAAATTCGTCATATGTCTAGGTTTTTAATATGTAATTATAAAGTATAGTATCCTATTCCATGAAGTTCATTGGCATTGGAAAAATTGAAACTATTCACAATTAGTGAGAATCTAAATTTTGTGTGAAACTATAAGATAAAAATAGGCAAGTGATACTTGTTTGAATCTGTCAGGTGAGATATTAGCTAGTGTATAAATGAGACTAAGTAGTGACAAGTGAGCAAATTGAACTCCACATGTTACCTCACAAGTATAAAATAAGATAATATATAAATTCAAAAAATTATTAAGAAAATCAAGATGTAACATGTTAAATGGGAAAATGTACACTTTTATTTATTAAATATATAAGACATAGAACATGTAACATAAATGGGTTGTTCTATTCACCTTATCTAAACTTATTTTAAATTTTTTGTGAGAGAAAAAATAATAAAATTTATTTCATTTAATTATTAATTATGTAAAATTCGTTCTAAACTAATTTTTTTTCCTTCTGAATAAGTAATAAATAAGCTAAATAAAACACACTGATATATATAACTTAGCATAGGGGCTATTGAAAGAAACATAGAGAATTTCACTGAAATATGCAAGAAACCGTGGTCTTCGGTTCAAATGACGAAGTTACACGTTATTTAGTCATAATAACCAACTAAAATCACATAAAAATGAGTAGGGAAGAATAAATGAGCACAACAATTAGGGAAAAAAATGGAAATAATGCAATTGTAAAAGCAAACACTAAAGAAGAAGAAGAAGAATAAGCAATGTTCTAACTTATCCATTGAATATAATAATGTTGAGATGGATGAGAGCCCCCTTACTACCCAAAAGGGAACTAGAACTGGAAAAGTTAAACAAATCAAAACTAAAAATTATTTACAATAAAAAGTATTTATTAATTTAATTGATTGACCAATAATCCAATTTGTTCCAAATCCAAACACCAGTTATTGTCACATCTTTTCACTAGTCACTCCACTATACACACAGGTGAAATCTTTGAATTTCATTTGCTCATTTTTTTTAGCTTTCTAATATTTTCAATGTATCATTGCATTTCACATCTTAGTCTAATTTATACGATTTAACAGTTCAACTGACAAATTAACGTCTTTAGTTTAAATTTCGTAAAACAAGTGCTACACATTGACAAATGTTAGATGTTAAAAAAGTAGAACTTTTAAAAGAGATGGAGTATTTACATTGAAAGCGTCAAATACTCCACTCCATCATTACCTATGTTCACTCCTTTAATTATATTATTATACTTCCTCGTTTGTTTTAGTTGCAACTTTTGCCATAAAAGGAAATTCATTTTAATTGCACTTTCATTTTTCTTTCCATTTAGGGTAAGTTTTTAATTCTGAAAGACTATTTTACCTCTTATGAAAATAACTTAAAACATAATTAAATTCAACTTAATTCATAATTATTTTCCCTAATTTCAACCTCACTTATAATAAAAACCCTCACCTACCACACTCCTTCCACCACCAAACACCACCAACACGCAGCCACCACAGGAAGATCTCGCCGACTACGGTGGTTGTGACGACAGAGATAGACGCGCGACACCGACGCAGAAAAGAACGCGCGACACCGACACAACCGCCACCCTATCCACTTCGATTTATCGAAAGTCGAAACCCACCATCTTTTCATCTCATTCGCGATCTGTCTCTCACTCCCAATTCTCTCTTTCTCTTTTCTTAGGTTTCGTGGGGGTGGGGGTTTGGGTGGAGTGGTTTCAGATCGGTGTGGGTGGTGCGTGGGGTTGATTTGGGTTTCGATTGGGTGGAATGTGGTGGTTAGGGTTTCGGATGGGTTGGTTTGGTTTCGAGTGGGTAGTGATGTGGTGGTTAGGGTTTTCGATGGGTAGGATGGTGGTGGTTTAGGGTTTGATGGGAGGATGTGTGGTTAGAGTTGGGTGGTTGCGATGGTGGCTGCGTGGTCGGTGGGCACTGGTGGTTGCAGTGGTCGTGGGCAAATTGGGCACTGGTGGTTGGCAGTGGCGGTGGGCAACTGGGCACTGGTGGTTGGCAGTGGTGGCAGACTGGGCACTGGTGAGTTGGCAGTGGTGCGGTAACCTTTCCCTTCCTCTTCTTACTCATATTAATTAAGGTATGTGGTCATTTCTACACATAAACACAATTGCAAAATTGCCTAGGATCCGTTTTGACTCCAAAGTGCATCTTTTCGAAACGGAAGAAGTATTAACAATGCGTCTATTTAAATATATGAAGAAGAGTGAAAATAGACTAATTTGATCGACGTGAGTATAGTCATTCTGATCCTTAATTTTTTTTTCCTTCAAATAATTTTCCAATAAAAAAAGAAGTAACTTCTTTAATTTAATTATCTCAAATGAAGTTAACATAAATAATAAAGTGGAAAATCATAAGGAAAAAATAGGAGGAGAAATTAGCCAACATATAGTCAAAGATGATTCATGCTAAATTAAACAATTGCTTTATAATAGCATTCTTAGAGCAACTCCATCAATGATGGAAAAAATCAATCATCCTCTCTCTCTAACACTTTCTCACTCTTCTTTTTCCATTTCATGATTTTTTCAGATCAACCTTACTCACACCAATGACCAAAAAAAATTCATCATCCCTCTTCTCATACTTTTACTTTCCTCCACAACACTTTCTCTCATTCCAACTCATCAATTGTTAATATTAGTTTGTCTAATTACAATTATGTTGAATTTCCGGAATAGTTAATCGAGATTAGTGCTTAGTAATTACGTTTAATTGTATATTTCGTTTACTTATAATTTCGGTTTATTTATTTTAACACGATTAAGTAAATAAACCTGTTTTAATTTATATTTTCGGATTACGTTGTCATCTTTAATTTCGGATTATTAGTAATTTCGGAATAATTATTAATTTTCGGATTATTAATTTAAAACGGATTAATTAATAAATTCGTTTTAAATTGTTATTTTCGGGGTGCACCACTATCATTATTAATTTCGGCTAAATTTTTTCCGAATTAGCGATATATTATGCAACTTTAGAGTATCTCGGATCAATATTCGTATTTAAATGGAAGAAATTAATTAATTAAAATTGTTTTAATTCGTTGATTAAAATAAGACTAATAATGACATAAAAATTGACATAATGTAACGTGAATACATTAAATTCAATTAAGAGCCTTAAATAGGAAAAACCCTTTCAATTGAAAGGTAAAAACCTATAGGCAAAATCTAAATTAACTTAAATTTAACATGACATTTGTAGATCATTATTTGGATTACCAGTTCTTCTATCGTTCTCCAAATGTGTTCAATCAAATCATCTTTCAATCGATAATGAATTTGCCTGTCACGCAAGTGCATTTCTTCGAGCCAAATAATTGTTCATGTTGAACGGACGTTCCACCTGATAAATCCAAAACTTTCATCATCTCGTCCACCGGTGCGCTAGGACTTCATTTTCCCTCCGCCTTTGCCTTGGACGTGTATGAGGTGGTCTTCTACAAATTCAGTTCGGATCTGCGTAACCCTGATACGTGTCTCTTTCGTCCTACCAGAAAATGTTGGTGGTTTGGGTTTGATTAGTGGTGTATGGAGGTGATTGTTTTGCATATATTGCATAAATGCTTGGTATTTCTTCATATGAGGTGAAACTTGGAAAATTTTGTGAGTTTGAAGGGTTGAAGGAAAATTATTCATTATTAGTGATTTGTAAAACTACCAGAAAATGAATTTTAAAGCTTCAAATTAGTGAACTTGATTTAAATAAGTGAAGGATATTTTTAGAATTTTTTTTGATAATTTTTGTAGAATTTTATTTGATTTTTACTATTTTTTTGGGAATAAAAACTAATTTTGACAATTTTTTAGAATTTAAACAAAGGATTTGGAAGAGTGAATTGAAGTGAAGAAATATATGGCAATATGGGTGTCTATTTATAGATCTTGAAAGTTAGGAATTTTGGTATTTTTTTTTTTTATATTTTATATAATGTGAAAAAAGGCCGAAAACTAATTACAAAACTTTGAAGCAGTAGAGCAGCAACGACACGTGGCAGCGCACGCTGGCGCGTGTCGGCTGCACTGTCAGGAGAAATCTAAATTTTTTTTTGACTGAAATCAGCAAACGACGTTGTTTTGGCTTGTTGTTTCCAGCCAAAATCGTCGTTTTGGCTGATTTCAGTTCAAAAAAAATTAATTTGTGCCAGACTGTCAGCGTGGGACCCAGCGATTTCCAGCTTCCACGATTAATCACTATTCTCGTCTTAGAGAGACGAGAGAGGGATTTCACCTAGAGATTTTTTGATCACAACAATTTCATTGTTGTAGCCTCTTGATTTTATAATCATCATTTTGATGATTTTAAAAATCATTGATGGATGTGCTCTTATTAATTGGATATATATAATCATATAAAACTATATTCTTCCTCCGTTGCTTTAAAATTGTCTCACTTTGGTTTTTCGGAATCGAAGGTAAAATTTGGTGAGTGATAGGTAGGTATTGGGGTAAGTGGAGACAAAAAAAAAGAGATAAAGTGATTAAAGTAGTATATTAATGAATATTTTAATAAAAGTAGTGGGAGAAAAAATAGTATTTTAATTGTAGTCCCTACATAAAAAGAGGAAAGAATAAATATTTTAATTGTGGTCCCCACACCAAATTGGAAAAAAAGCAAGTGAGACAATTATTGTAAATTTCCCTAAAAAAATTGACGACAATTTTAAGAAAACGGAGGAAGAATTTTCTTTCTTCATGGGACATTTTTGGAGTAGTGGGACAATATTTAACAAAGAGAAAAAGCCAAATTGATAAGGGTTTTTTTTTTAAAGGACAAATTGATAAGGATAAATAGTGTTATGGTCAATTTTACAAAAAACAATAGCTAGGTCTTCAAACTAGATTAAAATTATTATAGCATGCTAGTTGGCATTGAATAGAAAGAAAAGACATTTATATAAATCTATTTACTAATATTACTCTATAACTATACATATTCTTTGATTAAACTTGAGTTCCAATAATCCCTTCAATCAGTTAAAAGAGATTTGTCCTTTTGGACTTGTAGGGTTTTAATACATGAGACATGCATTATATTCTGTTATGAGTTAGTGTTGATGCATTTATCCCCATGTAATTTAGGATAGGTGGTTGTTATGTAAAGTGGCTACACACAAGATCGAATGCTCCTGATGCATATATACTTCTCAGGTAGCTGAATGTTTGCAATAAAGTGATATTATTTGCGAGTTTTATTTAGTTAGTAATGCGTTTCTCATTATGTTACCAAGCATGCATGGATAACAATGTGATGTATAGTTGAATTATAAAGAGTTAAATTGAACTGATAACAATAACTCAAAAGAATACGACCATCCAAATTGGTAAGGTGTATGCAGCTGCATTATCTTGCATTTGCATACCCGTGGAAAGCCTTCATTGGCCGGGACAAAGATAGTGAGTGCGTGAAAGTGTTGATAAGGAATGGTGCTTGCAAAGTGTTGATAATTGATAAGGAATGAACTATATACAAGTAAGGCGCCTGATGCATTCTTCGTTCTATAATGTATCATTTGACGGTTTCTCATTTCTCATTCTAACAAATCGCTTTGGTGCAGAGAAAAACAAATCAATGGATGGATGGGATAAAAGAGTAGCATAGTAGACATGAAAATGACATCAAGAAGTAAGTTACTATTAGACTATATTACTCTATTAGGTATTAGTGTAGTACAGTAGAAAATGAAGCTTTCAACTCAAATAATGACATGTTTTTGTCAAAAGTTAAGGCCGAGAATTTTGGGTTTCACTGCACTTCCACTGACCTTTTCAAGAGAAGACCGAAATTATACATGTCTTTATACGCTGTATGTTTAATTTCTTACTTACATTTTAATTTGTTGAAGTTGTGTTGTGTTGTGTTGTGTTGTGTATCTAATTCTAATTCTCTAATAAACTCCTATCTATGTTCGTTATCTTAAGCGTGTTTGACCTGATTTTAATTCTAGCCGTCTCTCCATTTTCTTCATTTGTTATTATGGACTATCATCTATCTCCTACCAATCTAGGGGCTCTTTTTTCCAAAATATTCCGTCTAAACTCACATATTCGCTTTGGGTATCTTCTGAGATCCAAAATACGTTATATATTCTATCACTTTTTCTCACATGATTGGTCATTTACATGTCCCTTCATACCCGTTGCAAATAACCTTTGTATCACGCTAGCTCTGATACCATGTTAGTGGAACATCTCAACCAAAAACTAGAGTTAATAATTGAGATCCAAAAATATGTTATATACTTTATCACATGAATTAAATTAAATATCTTTCATATATCCCAAGTCTTCATGTCTTTTTTACTACGAAGTACTACTTGAGGATTGAATAATTATTACACTCGTATTTTGATCTTCCCAAACTACTAACCATTTTAGCATCGTGTGGTAGTCATGTTAGATAACATGTGGAGATGATACAATGATATGATGGTTCAACTTTTTACAAAGAACTTGAAAGACCACACACAAATATTCTAATTTGGAAGAACACCCCATGTGTGTATGATATACCCAAATTAATCCAAGGGAGAAATTGATGTAATCTATCTATRTAAACTATATATTAATGGTAAAATTGGCCTCAACACTCTAAACTATCATTTGYYTTTACCTAGCACCCTGAAATTCATGTGGTTGCTAAAATACCACAAACTAATGTATTTCATGCGGTGTGTACCTTTTCTCAACTTTTCGACCATTACTTCACTAGAAAACACTYATCTTTTACAAATAAAAAAATTGATTAAAAGTTATTATATGAATTTTTTGGTGAATTA
>SNQN01001483.1:39446-56669 GCA_008642245.1 Bassia scoparia
CGTAGAAAACAAATTCCAGTACTTGAGCTACAAGTAAGGAAAGGCTAGACTATTGACAACTAATACACTATAACAGAGTTTAGCAAATTATGGAAATTACATAATAATAGGTAGAAGATAAAACAATATATTTAACAAAGATAAGGCCTGATTTAATGACTAATATCCCTCCTCAAAATTGGGGGTCGTGAGACCAAGCCAATTTTCGACATAATAGTAGTGAAACGAGGRAGAGGCAATGGTTTGGTAAGACCATCAGCAATATGCTGCACACACACAYCATTTTGCTGCACRTGTTCACGCACAAAGTGAAAATCTAATGCTAGATGCTTCATCCTGGAGTGAAAGACAAGGTTTCTGGAGTAGTGAGTGGCACTAATGTTATCACAGTAAATACTCGGAGTGCTAGAAATTAAGACACGCAATTCCTTGAGCAAAGATTGTAGCCATAGAAGTTCAGCTGTAGTAGCCGCAACAGCCCGGAACTCGGCTTCAGTGGAGGACCGAGCCACACTCTTTTGTTTCTTGGAGCTCCATGCCAAAGCATTTCGACCAAGGTATACTATATAGCGCAACCAGATGTGGAGATAAAATGATCACAATCTCCAGCCCAATCCGCATCGGCAAATGCATGGAGATGACAGGGAGAGTCACGATACAATGTTAAACCATGAGATAGGGTACCTTTGAGATYGCGGAGCAACCGTTTGAGCGCAGACCAGTGTTTGTCAAGTGGTGCTTGCATGAATTGCGAGAGTTTATTAACAGCAAAAGCAATATCAAGCCTAGTAAACGRCAGGTACRGCAAACTACCAACCAACGTTCTATATTCAGTGATGTTCTCAATTAGCGAACCATCATGCAAGGAGAGAAGAGGAWGATCAATCATTGGTGTGGAAGCGGGCTTAGCATCAAGCATGCTGGCACGAGTGAGGAGATCAACAATATACTTGTGTTGAGTGAGAAATAATCCTTGAGTTGTATGATGAACTTCAACTCCAAGAAAGTAAGATAAAGGACCAGTCCTTAAGAGAGAATTCGATTGTGGTTCCATAATCATGTTATGATTTATTGTTTATACGCCATTCGAAAGACAGGACCAGTGATTGATGATATCATAATCCACGTAGACAACGAAGACATAATGACGCCGCCGAACATTATAGATGAACAACGGATTGATCAGCTATTGCATTAGTGAAGCAAAAAGAACCAAAAGGTAATGCAACTCATTAATACCAAGCCCAAGGCGCTTGTTTTTTAAACAGTAATTATCATAAGAGAGCTTGGAAGTTTACAAACATACATGGGTTTGTCTTTGGTCAACATAGCCAGGGGGGTTTGTGCCATGAAACATCCTCATGAAGTGTACACTTGCAAACAGAAGGCATTATTATAGTAAGTTGTCGTAGAGACCAACTTTTTGTGACCGCAAGGATAAGTATAACAGTAGGGCCGTAGTGGCTCTATCCATATAGAATAAAGAGAGAATAATATATTGGTATCTCATTTATTGAGGTTGCATACCATATTTTATACACTATCGTTAGAACACACTAAAATTCGCAAGTACTTGATAGTTACAAGTTACAGGATAAAAGGCTACATGAGTCTATTGGCAGCTAAATATCACTATACACATGAGTTTAGCAAATTATTTGAAATCATACCTAAGTAATAACTAGGTATGATGAAAAAATATATTTAACGCAGAAAAGCCTGATTTAAGACATTATATTATCTCCTTCTTTTATTCGATGTCCGCCACTCAGTATTGCTTTGATGTTTTCCATCTTTCTATATCATTTATAACCTACTCTCGTTAATTATATTAATAGATCTTCCGTTATTGAACTCTATCGTTTCAATTCTATATAGTTGTTATATTCCAGCATCATCCAAAAAGTTACTTTAATAATAAAAATTGAATATGAACACTAAGTCAATAAAAATGACACTAAGGTAAATATTGTCGACAAAGTTTTCAGAGTGTATGCAAAAATATAAAAGAAAGTCTATATAAAATGGTTTTTTACTTTTTATAATGATCTTGAACCATCTATCTCTCGTACTACCAATTGTTATTTCTATACATATGTATTTATATTTTGTGCCATGAATATGCGCTGTCGCGACAATTCCAAACAAGCAGAAACGTATCAAGATTCGCTTGTACTTTCCTCACTTTCACAACTTAGTGTCGGTCTATATGCTATGGCGTGTGCGAATTACAAGAGAACTAATTGGTTCAAAGTGGTATCATATTTGGGTATTCTAATTTATGCAAAAGCAAGTAACAGATTTAGAGTTGAGAATTTATTAACTAATGCTAAAACTAATCAACACAAGAGAATAGTGCAATTAAATATGATATGCAGACCGATTAAAAACCACCATAGAGTATTATCTATCACCACTAACATAATTGACACAAAGCAATTCTACCATTTGAATGTTAATTCGGATTGATTGTTCATGGTAGAAAAATTTTATATATTGGCTAAAGGCATACCTAATACCACAATAGACACCAAACTCTCCATGGCTATAATCATATATGGCAGTTCCTTCTAAATTTGCACATTCGAAGCCTACGCTCCGTGGAATCATAACCAATTAGAGACATTTGTTATCGTCATACAAACTAATTTTCTCCAACAGTTCCATTCTACCACTCCCGTGGAGAACTTTCATGTTCGTCATTGAAATAAATCAAATTCGATTATTACCAATTCCTCTTGTGATATATAACCAATGAATTCATAACAATTCCAATTATCCATAAGCTCTAGTATTGATACATAAGACAATCAATTAGTCAACATGATAAACATATCAACAATTTAAATCTAGAGGGATTTTTAACTTAATTTGCTCGTAAATTAATCATCATGGCTAGGGTTTAGTGGCCCCATAAACCAACTATATATATAAAAAACTACTCATAACATCATTTGTTTCGAATAAATACAATAATCTAAATATTCAAAGAAAGCATTAATTAACTACAATTAAAAGAGAATAGAATAAGAGATTAATGTTACTTGAATTGTTATGAAATTGTCAACATCAATGTATGTGAATTGCAGCTACCAAACATTGGAGTTGCTGTCTCAAAACAAGCGGTAGAGAGATAACATTCTCTATTCAACCAAACTCATTATCGAAAAGTCTGTAAAAATAAGAGAATAGAGATCGTATCGTAAAAACCTATTTAGAAGCTAGGAATAGTGAATAGTTTCTCACAACTCAAAAGAAGGCGGCGGCGCAACCAGGGTGTGGGCAAGTGATACTAGCCGCCAAACCAGGTTGCGGAGGGGCCTGCCATGTACTGACAAACGTCTACACAAAAATTAAGATGGCGAAACCAGGTTGCGGCAAACTAGGTGATTTACCACAACCAGATTGCGGGGGAGGCTTCATGAGCAATTTCTTTTGAGCTTTTTTCGTCCAATATAAGCGTCTTATATCATCCGTTCTTTGATCAACATCCGATTAGCTCTACATGCATCTCCAATAATCCTAGCAAAAACACCTAAAACCTACAAAAACAAAGCAAAACAAACCCGAGAAGAYCAATAGCAAAATATAAAGTATAATAGCTCTAAAAAGGTTGAAACTATGGGAAAAGAAAGATGAAAACACACAAATTTAGCATAYAAATATGAGTATAAAATGGTGCTATCAGTTCACTTTTTAACTTTTTTCAGGTCACTTTGTAAAATGAGTTTCGTCCATCTCGAGTACTTCGTATATGTAATTACATTTCCTTATTCAATTCCTAAATATTCTCTTTTTAGCCCTTATTTATTTCCGTTAAATAAGACCTAACTAATATTCTTCTTATACCTTTCTCGTTCAATATGTAATGAAGTGACTCCATCTTCATTCATACTGTTTTATTCCTTTGTCGCAGAAGCAAGAAACTTTTTTTTTTTAAAAAAAAAAGAGAAATGGATAAAATAATATGAAACAAATCGAAAGGTCGGTTCTTTTTAAAATAAGTCTAATTATTTATTGTTTCAAAAATAAGTAGTATAAATAAATTTAAATAAATCTCTAAGTATAAGGGAAGGGAAGCGAAGGGAAGAAATTAAAGATGTTGTCTCCCTCAAGATTCCATAACAAAATTTCAGATGTTGCATACTCCGTATTTAAGGAAAGGGGAGTATGTGTATTACGCTACTTAATTAATGACTCATATAAATAAATGGGCATGAATTTCAATAATGGTTAGTTAAATATGACAATTTAAGTTAACATTGTTAAATGGCCTGGGTAACATATCAATAATTGTAGAACTATATATCTTAGTACGAGTATCATGGTTTATTTAATTAAGACAAAGTATTAGGTACATCGAATACATAATAAATTTACTGTGCATCAGATTATAMTGACCCTTTTGGTAAATATAGTAACCCTTTTTATCAATATAGTGACTCTTATTATTTATCACTATATTGATGTAAAGTGAAATGGGTCACTATATTGATATAAAGGGTCACTATATTGATATAAAGAATCACTATATGCTTTATTGTGCATTTGATGCATACAATATCTTCTGTTTAATTAATTCATAATAATCAAAATTTCCGAGAACATATACAGGCTATATATTTGATTTTACTCGATATATGATCTAGGGTTTTGTCATTAATACTATTGTGTAAGTGATTATTTATTTGACATTAGTTAAACTAATTTTGGATATAGAATCAACTAAACTAATTTCATATGATGATGTTGTTACAAATCACATACTAAATAAATTCAAAATATTCAAACTTTGAAACTTCCTTTATGCAACATTTTTTACTCCATAATATATTAGATTTTACGTATGTAATGCATGCATAAATTAAAATAGGATTTTTCTATAAAATACCCCTCTACTTTTGCATTTTCTACAAAATAAACCTATTAAATTTTTTGTCTACATCATAAACCTGAACTTTAATAGCATTCCACAACATAACCTAAATACCTAATTTAACTTAACCATGGTTAGTTTAATTTTAAAATTAAAAATAAAAAAAAAATGAAAAAAAACGAAAACCTCCTCCCCTCCCACCACCCTCCCAAACACCAAAACCGCCATTAAAATTAGTCGATTTCACCACAACACATTACACCAGAATGCTTTGCCACCATTCAAATTCTGCTATCCAATACTGGAGTCCAACAAAGAAGACAAGCGACAACAATAACAACACCAACAAATTCAACAAAAGCAAAACTCAAAATCAGCAACTGGATAAGACGACCAGGATCTTGCCTAAAATCCCCATTTCTGATGATCTCTGCTATGTTGTTGACTCTGACAATTCTTTCCTCCTTTTAAAATCCCAATCTTCTTCATCTTTAGGTCTCTCTTTCTTTTCCTTTCTTCAATTCTTCTATTTTATGCCCTCTTCATTTTTTCCAGTGGGTTTCGTCGAATTCGTGGTGTTGGGTTTTAATTCGAATGGTTGAAGTTGCTCGAATGTGGGTTGGTTTCGAATGGTGGGGTTCGAATTTGGGTTAATTGGGGGAGGGGGTTCGAATTTGGGTTCGTTTGGGGGAGTGGAGGCCAAGTTCGTGCTCTCCCTTGTCATGGTGGTGCTCGAATAGTGATAGGGTGGTACGAAGGTGAGATCGATGATGATATTATGTGGTGGAAATGGGTGCGAAGGTGAAGTGATATGGTTGCAAAGATGGGGGTGGTTGTTGAAGGATGGTGGAACTGGTGGCGACTCGGGGTGGCAGATAGAGGGATTGAAGAGGGCTGGTGGTTTATTTATAACTAGATTAATCCGTGCGATGCACGACTATTATTAATTTCTTGTAAATTATGTTTATACAAAATTGTTTATATTTATGATTAGACATATATACTTTTTTTTGCAACCAATTGGATAAATATCTCTAAAAAAAACCAATTGAATATATAAGAATGATGTAATTTTCAATGATTTTTAATATTTATACACAATGACAAAATTTTTTTGTCTTTTTTTTTTGTCAATAAAAAATAGTCAATTTTATACATAATATTGAAAAAATAATAACATGTAAAGCTTTTTTTTTCTCAAGAAGTTAGTATGAAGGAGAATTAGAAGAGTTAGTATCAATTGTTAAGATCCACTTAATTTTCAAAGCACATTTATTAATTTATATCCAATATTGTTTTTTATATTATCAATGCATCATTAATTACATTGAATTGGGAGGGGAAAGTTTGGGAGGAAAACTTAGAAGAGTGGGAATTGCATTATATTAGTATATAGATTTTATTTTTTTTGCTTTTTATTTACATAATTTAATTACCATGTTTGGTTAAATTAACCATTAAACTTATGTGGTGGAATGCTATTAAAGTTCGAGTTTAACCATTAAAGCTTATGTGGTGGAATGTATAAAGTTTGAGTTTAGTGATGTAGTCAAAAAATTTAGTAGGTTTATTTTGTGAAAACGCAAAAATAGGGATATTTATAGAAAAACCCATTAAAAAAGTTAAGCAAACATAATCAAAGTAATACGTATTGATATACTGAAGAATTCGTTTAGCAAAATGAGCTTCATAACTAATCACACAACTTCAAATATAAGTGGAGTTGTCATTAAAGGTATCAGTGGTTTACCAATGAATGAACTAAGGCTCCGTTTGCATTGTTTTTGAATGAAAATAATTTTCATGGAAAATCATTTTCTAGGAAAATAATTTTCATGGAAAATCAGTTATTTAGGAAAAAAGTTTTCCTTTGTTTGTTTTGATTAGAGGAAAATTATGAAAAAATGAAAAATGTAATAGAAATGAAGGAAGGGTGGAGAATGAATAGGGAGATGTAAGGAGTGAGGAGGAATTGTGGCTTTTTCTCTACAAAAGGAAAGTGATTTTCTTTCCAAAGTAACATTTTCTCATTTAGAAAAATGATTTTCCACTTTTTCAAAACAACAAAGGAAATTTAAAATAGAAGGAAAATCATTTTTTCGAAAAGTGTTTTCCGTCAAAACACATAGGAGCCAACATGTCTACATTATACGTATCGAAAGTATTATTATTGTTTTGTGTTGCACGAAGTAGATTTATGTGCAAATGAAACATTAAAAATTAAAACATGACATTGTTACGGATGATTAGGACTGAAAGATTCCTAGGAATTGAATGAGTTTAATTCAAAAAGGAATCGAGACTAATTCAAACCACGTCACCGAAAGTTGTCCATCCACAAAGTTGATTATTTGTCTTTGCCAACTCGTGCAATTTTGAGGAAGGGGTTTGTAGGCTTGTAGTCGTGACTCCAACTCCACCTTTGATCCTTGAGGTTAGAAGTTTGAATCATCATATTCTCTCCATCCCTATTGTAAATATAACCAGCCCTTGTGGCTCATGTGCACAAAAAAAAAAAAACTCGTGCCATTTTAGAGGTCATTTATTTCAACTTATTTTTTAGTCAGATCAATTTTGTTCAGTCCAATTTAATTCTAAATTTTCTTTTTCTCATTAACAATTCATTTCTTTTCACCTCAATTAATTTCTAATAAGTTCAGTTCCGTCCGGTTGTTTTTAGCTAATGTAAACATGTTGCAGTCTACAATGTTGGCATCTTGTTATATGTTCAGCATTATAATATATGACCCTGTTTCTTTGGACTTATATCTATGGTATATAAGTTCAGTTTAGTTCAATTCATATCAGTTCAGTTAAGTTCAATTTAGTTACCTAACTTAATTTCCTTCTTTTATAAAATATTCATTTCAATTCTTGTTAACCGGATCATCTCAACCAAAAGGTTAAACTCATGATTGAGGCCCAGGAATATAATATATATTCTCTAACACTCCCCCTCACATGAAAGGTCATTTGAGCTTGAAATGTGGACACAACACGGGCTCACCCATACCTGACGCGAATTAATTTCACTTAGAAAGGAGAGGGAGGAGAGATTTGAACCCGTGATCTCCGTGTCAGTGTCACATTGACTCTAATACCATGTTAACCGGACCAACTCAACCAAAAGCTTAAGCTCATGGTTGAGGCCCACGAATATAATATATTCTCTAACAACTAAATCAATTGGTAATATAAGGAGTAGCCCACCAAACTTATACGAAAGTATATTAGTAATTATCTCTTCATTCTTTCAATATGAGATACATGTGGGATATACTCTCAGCACTCCCCCTCACATGTGAGTCACCTTTAAACTTGRCATATGAATAGGTTACAGTTCGATTCAGTTCAGTTCAGGTCTAGTTCAGTCCAAAGAATATATTAACTACGAACGACTACCTTGTATCTAATTATCATTTTTTTAAGTAAATAAATTCAATATAACAAATAGCTAGCTAGACTTGTGTTAGTAGTGAATCATCTACCCTTCTTAGGATCATAAAAAAGGAGTCGACCAAGCCAAGTTTGCCAAGAACATAACTATCACTGGCTGGTTAGTTAGACAAATTAGGCTCAACTTTGGGTTAGATAAAGCTGAAGCTCATTCTACACTTTAAGTTTGTGTTTGGCTCATCATCAATCATCATTRAACTTGAGGTGAATTACGATATGATTTAAGTTAATAGGGCTTCTAGTCTATTAAACTCTGTTTGATTGAGCGTAAAACATTTTTAATATAAAATGATTTTTATGAAAATTATTTTTCATTATTTGGTTGCAAGGAGGTAGTGAGAGAGGAGTGTAAAAGAGAGGGAAGGAAAATAATTTTTCCTCTYTTTTGGAAGGAAATTGATTTTCTATCATTTTAAGAGAAATTTTATTTACTCCGATGGAAAATGGTTTTACACCTATTTATCTACCAAARAATGTAAAATTAAAAAAYGGAGTAAAACTTTTTTCATCAAATGAAGCCTTAATTTGACAAGTTACATGTAAGTACATCACAAATAATTCATCATCAGTGACATAAAATTAGCTAATTAGCTAGGCCGCAAGGCATGATAAATGTGTTTTACATATAAATGGAATGAAAATGAGTTTGATTTTAGCTATAATGTTGAGTTCAAATCAAGCTGAAATTATTAACCCAAAATTCAAACACAAAGCATTCATTAAGCATTTTATTTGTCAAGAAGATCCCTCTATCATGATCTTTATAATTATTTTATTAATAAGTATTCCTGGGTCTCGACCAGGCCACCAACTTAAGCTTTAAATTAAAATGATATGTTAATAACATGATAGCAGAGRCAGTGTGACAAAAAGGTCTCGAATTCGAWTTTTTCATCCCACTCCCTTCTAACTTTTTAAGTGGAATTAATTCATGCAGGGTTGTATGAGGGGTCATGTGATGCATGCCTACATCCATATTTTATTCACCAAGGGTCTTTCATGTGAGAAGTAACATATTCCTAGGTGTCAATGATTTGTTTAAACTTTTGGTTGAGATGACTGAACTATCTAACATAGTTTTACTCTCGTTTCAATAAGTTGATTAGTTTCCCTTTTTCAAAGTTTCTATGCACTCTGTTCTAAACTTTCATATCTTCCACTACACTTTATAAAAAATACTTTATTTGATATAAAAACTACGCTTGAAGATCTAACAACAAGATCTTCATATGAATATATTTTATCTCATATATTCCAAACTAACAGCAAATTGAGACCAGAGGAGTCTATTAGCATGAAATAAAACAAAAACAAGGTTTGGTGTTGCAAATTCCCCTTAATTGTATGTTCTTCAACATCATGCATTATATGTTAAAATAATAGTGGGAATAAAAGGTGCACACTCACTCTACTAAAAAACTTCAGCCTATGAAGAAACTAAATGACAAATTGAAAAGCTAATTTGCACCACGTCTCGTCTTGTCGTGGGACTTTCTTTGTCACTTAAAGGATGCTTTTTTGACTCATAATATTATTTTTCACTTTGAATGAATCATTTCGGCTAATTAACATTTTGGTTTCTTTCTTTTCAAGTGTATATAAACTATTATGCTTAAGTCAAGAAAATTTGTCTTTCCTTATTTCTAAATTGAAACTTTCTTTTGTATCTTAAAATATACTTGTGCTCTTAGCAAATTGCAATCATATATTATGGATCATTTTAAATTTTGTAAAAATATTCTAGATGAATCTACAATTTTTTTTTTTGTATCCTTTGATTGGATTGAGTGTTTTTACGTCAACTAATTTTTTATTTTTAATTTTGCCCTATTGAATTCAAGATTGTGGATATTTATATCGTTAGGTCAATTTTTTTCTGGTTCCTATTTGGATAATCCAGCTTTGTACTGTAAGAATCAAATTTTCTTCTTCCTTAACCTATAAGCTAGATGATGAATGAAGCTTCATATTGATAATAAAGATATTATATGGTTCATTGTGATTTGGTCATAAGGAGTTAGGTAGATATGTCAAAATGATAACGCGTTATATTAATACGATATTTTTAATCGTAGAGAATGGAACGTAAATAAATTAATACATCATAACTACAGAAATATATCTTGAATTAATTAACGACAACTTCAGATTAAGAACTGATTTTGGTGCGGGTAATAGTTTCAGTCTAAATAAAAATAACCACACTTTTAATATTTATCTTATATATCTTTCAGTATCTCTAAATTTGTCCCTTGGGAATATTATCCATAGAACCTCAAAATGTATTGGTGCAACATTGACTAATTAAGTTTGTGACATTGTATATCATTTAGGATCGTGTGCGCTGTATAACACACATGTAATTTCAAACACATCTAAAAAACAAGTTGTATAGTTGTATAAGAAGGAGATGGATATGAAAGAAGTCAATCGGATATTTTTACCTAGAATTGGCATCCTCTATCCAAACACTACACTTTACAATGTTAAGCAGAAATTATTCTTCAGGCGCCATGACATCGATTATGATAACTCCGATCTTCTTAAAATGTACGAGTGTGATGTTGAAGGACATTTCTACAAATCGATACAAACTAAATCTCGAATATATACGATATTTTTATTTATTAGTCTTATTGCATGCAATCTTTATGATATTTAGATTATAATTTAAATTTTTAAAGGAGCTTGATAATAAAAAGACGTGAAATATTTTGGTGATTTCCTATTTCTTCAATTAAACTGATACTCCTTTGTCATTACCTTCGTAAATTAAAAACATCAATAAAGGATCGAAACTCAATAAATTATTTCATAGTCTTTCAATATATGCACATATCCCCATCACCACCGACGTGAATTCACTTAGAAGGGAGAGGAAGGAAGGATTTGAACTCGTGACCTCTACGATCACGCTGACTATGATACCATGTTACCGACTATCTCAACCAGAAGTTTAAACTGGTGTTTGAGTATTCGGCGAATAGTGTTTATATACCTATCATTTATTGAGTAGGAGTAGATACGACTTATCTCACACTCCTATCATATTAAATCATCAAATAGAGAGTGCGGATATCTCAATTATTGGTTAACAGCATTCATCGATTCAAGATATATAAGGATCGATTTCATCTAGCCACCTATCGTTGTGGGCCTTGTGGCTATCTAGAAACTAAAAATAAATAAACAGAAAATAACTATAGGCCTATAGGAGGTGGCAATGCAATTAACTATTAATAACAAACAGGTTACTTCGTCCAGACATACATATTCTTCATTATGGTCCCAGAGAAATGTTCATGTCCGAAAATGATGTTCATGTCCGAAAATAAAAAATGTTCATTTTCAGACATGAACATTTATATTTTGTGATGAACATTTATATTTGAAAATAAACATTTGCATTTGAAAATGAACATTTGTATTTTTTGACATGAATATTTGCCCGYAATCATAATAAGGAATATGATCCCGAGATTACCTAAGAATTTGTGCTACCCATAATTTCTTTATGAACTTTGGCATATGCATTATACTTGTTTATTACATTTTCATGGGCTTAAAATGCACTATTGATTTATGCATCTAGGAATATAATATAATACTACTACATTATTATGGGCTTAAAATGCACTATTGATTTATGCAATTACCTAGTACATTACATTTTTGTTTTGTAGGATATACGGAGTACCTAATTTCCTTACAATCAATAGTTATTCTCATTTGTCCCTAACTTGCTTGAAATTTTTTCAAGAGTTTCAACTTTGGGAAGCCCAAGTTTATACATATTTCTAGAACAACTAGAAAATAAGATGCTTCAAGGAAACTGTTTTCTAAGACTTGAAAAATATATATCCCAAAACCTAGTTGAATATTAGTCATTTAATGCAAGAAATTAGGGTTTTCTAAGTTATGCTTCTAAGGTAGTCGAGCTTCTAAGGCGTGCTCATGTCRTTTTAAATTTCTAAGTCGTGTCCCTCAACTCACTARCATTAATGAATGATACCCTTCTTCGAGGTTTCATATCACATYAAGTTAACTAGAAATTAAATAAAAATTAAAATTAAAGATAAAGAAAGTAGGAAAGAAATTAAAAACTCCGGCCAACCAAAACACAAGCTAATTAATGAAGTCACAATCTCAATTAACTTCTAAACTCCTAATAAGGGCACAATTCAGTATTGATAATGAATTGAGGGACACGACTTATAAATTTGAAAAGCCARGAGTGCACATTAGAAACTTAACTYTCTTAGTAACATATAACTCATAAAAACCCAAGAAATTGAAATGACTAATACATCATATTTCTTCTTAACTGCAAAATTTCAAGCCAAATGCAAACATAAAAGTCTTTCAATTCATAGTTTCATGTCATAAAAAGAATATTAAAGTACATCATTTTAAGTCAATCATAATCATTATTACAATTTCGACTAATTTGAGTTGGAATTTTCTTAGACTTATTATAAGTCATGAAATTTCTTGCATCCTCAATTGAAGCAAGTAGTTGGGAAAGTATAACATTTWTTCAAGTACTTCAAATCAAGAGAATGTTTAACTTAAGAATGTCAAATAGAATTAGGTTTTACTGCAAAAAAAAAGAAATATCTCGAATCGAAAGTCTAAGCTAAAATGTGCAAAAATAACAACAATCATTTGTTAGAAAAGAATATTTTTAACTTCATTATCAATAATCCTAATGCTTGTTTAGCAGAACAGTCGTACGTTGACCTCTTTTAGAGAAGGTTGAAATAAGTATTAGTACTACTTTAAGTACTTGATTAATAATGCCATTTGACGTAATTACGTAGTTAATTAGTTATAATAATAATAATCATATATATGTCTTTGACCTAATTAATATTAATTAATGTGTTTGCTACTCTAGTGGCTTTGACTTTTGTCTGTTTGACCTGCATGCCAATTAGGAAAAATACATATGGCTAAGTCAAACCACATCACATATTCACATGTGAAATAGCAAAATGACAAAACGTACACAGCGATTTAGGAGAATAGACCACATGTACTACCTTTGTTTTTTTTTAAACCACTAGATTCATTCTTTATGTTAATTTGAATTCATGGTTTAGTTTTAGACTTTTGGGTGGTTAGATTTCGATCTCATCTTAATTGTTATTGCGAAAGATCGAACACGCGTTCTCCCTACATAATTCATTTGAATACCAATGCCCGAAAATCAATAGTACTTCTACTATGTAATGACATAAATATCAAACTGAATTGAACCCTCTAAGGATAATCCTTGTTTTAATTTTTACTACGACATGTAAGTATAACTCTAAAAAACTCACTACGGAACACCGTAGTTTTCCAAGGAAATCCCAACGTCAACCCTAAGAAGCGTGCTATCGAGGAACAAAAATTTCAAGTACAAGACCCAATCTGCGACGTTTCAATGTAGGTCAAAAGTCGATTCTGTTCAAGCACATTCCTTTGTCCTCCAATCCACACCCACAACTACCACAGCTCAGCATAAGAAGAATAATTCAATTTCCTGCTGAGTTTAGTACTACACACACCAAGGAAACTGTTGTATCTTATTCCAATAAAAGATTGTAATAATTAATGTCTTTAGTCTATAGTGTCGATATATGTTTATGAATGTCTATGTATGTTGATAACTTGCAAGTTGTAACAATTGGCGTTTAGAACTAAAGCTTGAATGAGCCGTTGTAAAAAAAATCATATGATAATATACTCCGAAGTCTCCGTATCATCTGATGATAAAAAAGTTATTTAAACCTATAATCATTATAAATGAAAAGTGACAATAAAAAAGTGTAAATAACTTTTTTGGTTCTATTTGATTTTTAATTTTTTTTGCCGAAAACTAAAATAGAAAAAAAAGAACGTACACTAAATTTTGGTTGACATGTTTCAATAGGAAACAATATATAATAGAGGCTGTTTCTAAAGCCTACTCAGGTAGATTGCTCAAAAGCCTGTTGTTACTTACTTGTGCATAATGCTGAGGTTAATGAGACTATTTGGGTTGGCCATATGCAACTGATTTGTGCTGAAACAACCAACCACGTCCAATGGATAAATCTTATTGTTGAATGGAAGAAGGTGCCAATAGACTAAAAAAAAGAAGCATTAGCCTTATCATCATCCGGATTTGTGCCCTCTTAGACAAAGTGAAAGCCAAAAAATTTGGGTTCACTAAGATAGTGCTCTTTTTCAAGGATGGTGCTCCTTAATTTTCACACACAAAACTGTAGAAATTTTATGCTGGAACCCTTTTCTTTTAATGATATTCGTTTTGTCCGATCAATAATACTCGGGTGATTGCTCCAAAGTGGTCACTCTTTGTCTAGCATTATCACAAAAAGACAGGAATTAAAGATGGTTTGGAAAGATTTAATGTTCATTGTTTAATAATTCCAAGGTCCATGGTCCTTATGGGAAGACTTAAATTAGTTTGAAACACGAAATAAGACTTGACACTAGGTCGAGAATAGGAAATGGAGGCGTTAGAAATGGTTTCTCCCATTGTGCACTTACAAGACATACAAATCTTGGGTAATTTTTTACTTGGTATGTATGTATTGATATATGGTTCTACCTATTCCTTGCTATTTGAATGGTTTTGGCCTTCTAAGCCTGCTTGCTACTAATGTTGTTAGTGTTTGAATGAGTTTTAGGTGCTTTCAATCTGATGGAGTGATTTGGACACATTTCGAGCAACTACGGAGCTATAAGGAGTAGTAGGAGCTAGGAGTGAGCTACTAAAAATGATCGTCGAAGCACGATTTTGACATAATGTTCACTCATTTTGGTATATAGACAACTGTTCGAATTTTTGCAACATTATGTGGATTCTAATGCATAGGAAACTAGACTTCGAGAGATTCGATTTATAGGTCATATACTATTGACAACAAAGCTCGAGATATGCATTCAAAAAGATAGCCAGTGAAACTGCCGCGATTATCGAACCGATCGATTTGATGTAATCGATCGCGTTCAGACTCGATTTGGCCGGTTTAATATCTTTTTTGGGTTGTATTTAGAGGATATAATTGTACTTTAGCAACCATCTATCTTGGAATTCAAGAGTATTTAAAGAGAGATTCCTAATTGTAAACTACCTTTTGATGATTATTAGATTAACATAATTTAATACGTATTCCACAAACCTAGTTTTATTTCTCCATCAATTGAGCATTCAAGTATTTTCATAGTTCTTCTTTATATTTTCTTGCATTGATTATTGTTTATTTTATTATTATTTCAGTAGATTTCCATGATGATTCTTAGGTTATTATTGTTATGTTTATTGATTTATTATGCTGAATAATTTTTTCTAGGGCAATTGGGGATCTATAAGTCTATAACATGTTATTCAATTATGTAGTGCACGACTTAATTACGTAATTAGATTAGTCACGAGTTTCTAGATCTAGCGATTGAAACTTAATACAAGATCTACGTCAATAGGTAGAACGAGACTATCCTAGATCGAGAGATACYGTTAGGAGTAGTTCTATGGTTCATTCGATTCGAGAGAACTTTAATCCTATTCGATTGTGCCTTATTGTGAATTGTTGATGCCCAATTATTGTTGATTTGTTGTTATAGAGAACCATAGCCCTAGACTTTAGTTTATTATAGTTTAGTCATCGTTAATTCATTGCTTTAATTAGTTGTAGCTTAAAATAACTCAAACAAAGGCTCTTCTACTATTCTAGATGCTTTTAATTAATTAATAATTAATTGTTGCTTTCTTGTGGATTCGACCTTGTTATCACTAGCTACATTAGTTAGTTTTAAMAGGTTTATTTTTGATAGGTACGCGACAAGCCTGTCACTTGGAGCAATAAACAAGAGGGGCTTGATAGAGTGTTCTCAAATATTGATCGTGTCATGGCAAATGAGCTCTGGRTGGATTCTTACTCAACTGCTACGGATATTTTTTCGGAAGAAGGGGTATCTGATCATACTCCGATGATTTTGAGAATAGGGGAAATTGAGGGTAGGAAGAAGCCTTTTAAGTATTTCAAGATGTGGCAGTCACACCCTAATTTTAAGGAAAACATTCATAAATGGTGGTATTGTGTTGTTTCCGGTGCTCGAATGTACCAAGTTGTACAGCAGCTCAAGACTGTTAAACAAGGCCTAAAGGACTTAAACAAAAATGGATACTATGACTTACAGGTGAAGGTGAACTTAGCATGGACTAATTTGATAAAAGTTCAACAGGCTCTCCGTAAGGATCCAACTAATGTAGCTTCTTTTGAAGTTGAGAAGATGGCTACTCATGATTATAAGGTGGCATTTTGATAACCACTATTCTTTTTTGAAGCAAAAGGCAAAAGTTTCTTGGTTAAAAGATGGTGCTTCTAATTCTGCTCATTTTTATCGAGTGATCAAGCAAAGGAAGTTGGCATAATGTGCATGCTATTCATGATCTAGATGGGATTCTTCATACTTCCCCTGATGCTATTGGTGATGCTTTTTTAGGCTATTATAAGAATCTTCTAGGATCTCAATTGAAGGATCGTGTGCTGGTTAATAGTGATATTGTGAATTGTGGTCCGCTTGTTTCTGCAACTCATAAGGAACTCCTTTCCAAACCGTTTTCTGGTGAAGAATTTTTTTCTATGTTCTCTATTTGTGGAGATAAAGCTCCGGGGCCCGATGGTTTCTGTGCACATTTTTTCAAGGATAGTCGGAGGGGCTATTACAAAGGTTGTGTTGGATAATTTGGCTTCTGGGAACTTATTGAAATCCATCAATGCTACTTTTATCTCCCTGATTCCAAAATTTTTTTATCCTCGAGATGTTTCGGAATTCAGGCCTGTATCTTGTTGTGACACTATTTACAAATGTCTTTCCAAGGTTTTTTGCAATAGACT
>SNQN01001483.1:56694-94380 GCA_008642245.1 Bassia scoparia
AACAGGCATATCTTACCGATCCTGACCTAGTGCCGAGAATCAGGGCTTCTTTTGCTGCATGGTCGTCTCATATATTAGTAATATCATGGTGTGTCAAGACTGGTGAAAATATCGGAGAGCCTCTCTTATCCCCTATGTTGTTTAATGAAGCTTGATGTGAGGAAGGCGCTATATGAATACCAGTAGATTGGATTTTCTTGAGATTTCAGACTCACCTTGGTTTTCTGCATTTTCTACGGTTGGTGATGCAATGTGTGAGCGATCCTAAATTTTCCTTAATTCTCAATGCGGAAGCCTCATGGCTTTCTTTTCCTTGACTAGGGTCTGCCAGGGACCCCCTTTTGCCCTCTTTTCCTTCGTTATGGAAATATTTGTCAACGAAGTGATGATGCATATGATATCATTAGCACTACTTTAAATTCCTTCCTCGTGCTGAATTGGCCTAAACTAACTACATGTGTATTTAGGCGGACGATATCTAAAATGTTTGTGTTGTAAAGCGAAATGAGTCCTTAAATCTATGTTGGCCTGCCTTAAGTTTTTTCCGTTCACGGGTTTGAAGGCTATATTAAAATCAGAATTGTTGTGAGGTATGTATGTCTGATGCAGATGTTTAGGAATTATGTTTTATGCCTGCCTCTAGTTTCTTCTTGGCCGTATTCCTTTTAATACCTTGCGTGTCCAATTGTTCTAAAAGGAATTTCATTCGTCAAGACTGTGATGTCCTTGTTGATAAAATGCGATTGTAGATCAGGACTTGAGTACTCGTCACCATTTTATGGGGGAACCTTCAATTAAATTAATTCTGTCCCTGCCTTAGTGTACACCATGTAATGGGCTCAGTTCTTATTATTCTGCCTACCTGTGCTGCTAACATCACCAAGAATTTGTAGACCGTTTTTATGAGTGGAAGCCCACTAAATAGCCCATTCCAACGGCATGTCCTCGCGCTAGCGCAGCGATCATGGCAGATGACGAATTCTACCACCCCCGTCAAGTACCATGTGCCTCCTCAATTCCTATCTTCAATCTTGTGCGGTGTTGGGGTTGGGCGGTCCCGTGGTACTGTTGTTTATAGGGCTTACAACAAACCTCGTTTGTGAGTTTGTCTTGAAATCAAGAGAGAAAATTTAAAGAAAAATAAAATCCTTAATAAAAAGAAGGCATATCTAATAAGATTACTTGAAAAGAAGACGTTGTTGATTTTATTTACTATAAGGGAAAATTATTTAATGTATTTTGAAAAGTAAATCTTTGGGGAGGATCTAGATAGTATGGTTTAAACTTTAATTTAATAATGATGAGAGAAAGGTAATAAATGTAGTCTCATTACATTGGAAAAATATGGATTAAATTGGAGTACAAAAATAAAAAGTTCTAAACAAAACAAACATTATAGAGGAATTCTAGTTCTGGAAACAAGTCAAACAAAAGGGAATAGAGGGAGCTACTCCAGTTTGTGTAATGATTAACTTGATTAGTTATAGCTAGATTTCACACCAAAGTTGAATTTTACACCCCTTTTTTCCTATATGAAAAAGTTACCACCTCTAAAGTAGTGAAAATCACTTTAAAATCACCACCTTTAGCAAAATTTTCAATTCACTTGGGCTCTGTTTTACTTTAGCCTTTATTTTTAATTTCAGTTTAGTTTTCAATTACCTCTCTGTTAAGTTCAGTTCAGTTCAGCTCAGCCTCAGCTTTATTATTGATCTTCACTAACTTAATTAATCTTAAATCACAAATTCTATTATAAATTATATTATGAGAGTTGGTTTGTAGTTTGGACTTAACCAGTGTTCTATCTTTAGTTCAATACATAATTAATCGTAATAATACTGAATATATAATCATTATAAATAATAATATTTATATGTACACCTAAATATTAGTAATACAATCGTTGGCATAACACTAGCTAGTAGCAAATAATAACAGATATGTAATAAGTATAATAATATATATTATATATTAAATGTTTTTTTTTTGAAAAGTATAGTACAATAACTTATTTTTAAGAGTATTTTAAATATTTGAGTTATAAAAATATCTTTTTAAAAAAATTAATTTATAGTATTAAAATCTTAACAGCCTGTTCACGAGTTGAGCGAGGTCTAGTCTATTAGATAGGTTAATCAACTTCGTCACAATAATATAGATACTCGTACCAATGCTCCCTTTTTTGCACCCCACTGATGACTAACACACAATCACTCTGCCAAACTACTTTGCGACTTACAATAATTCCGTGTCGTCTTCGTAAGAAATTCATCAGCCCTAGCACACAATCTCATCAACATCTAGAATAATATAATATTAATCAATAATAACCATATAATCATAAGTTAAACTAATTCAGATATCAGTTCCAGTAGATTCAACTCCAGATTCGACTCATTTCAGTGATTTCAGTTAATGTGTAAAGAACGGGAACCACATCCCTATATCTGAATTTACAGGACAACAACGTCGGAACAAAGTTACACTAAATAAGGGAATCGAACCTAAAAATAATACTCTATTAAAGAGTCGAAAAAAGGGTTGAATTTATGTTAAATAGATACGTCCCATCGTGTCCTCTCATTTTAGTGTGGTTCTACACAATAGACAGACTGATGTGGCGAGATCGAGAGCGCAACCGAGTCCGGGCGATCCAATGAAATCATCCATGCATTAAATATGAACTAATTCCGTGAAAACCAAATAGATAAATAGTATCATTTTACATTTTAAGGGGTACATACAAGCAGGTAAAGGGGTACGCGAGACTTTTAGCTACCGGTTGATGAACAATACACTGCGTACCCCTCTAAACCTTTAACTGTACCCCAAAAATGAATTACAATATATACTATAATAAATGAAATCCTGACTGCCATGCTCGAAATCCTACGGTCAAGATTAAAAGTGTAATATTATCTATATATAATATATAATAATATATATATTAATATATATATATTATAATAATATATATATATATATATATTATATAATAATTATATATATAAGCATCTATATATATATAATATATATAATATATATTATAATAGATCAAATGATGAGAAGCTTCCTATAATAAACTCAACTGTGAGTGCAGACAGCAATGGCGATTGTAGGAGAAGCCAATAGACTTACTGCGGGATCTGTATGCGCAAATTTTTGAATCAAAAAATTTGCTCACGTATTATAAGTGCGAGACAATGGGGAGAGAAATACTACTCACAAAAATACCATGCCCAAACCAATTATGGACTTGCCAATCTTATCGTCCACCAACACCTTTAACTGTAAACTATATAATAGAGTGCATGACCTAGGGAAAAAGCAAATCCAAGAACATGAGAATGTTACAAACATAAGATTGTTGATTACTGCGTACTTGACCATTCCAGCGTTAATCGGCAACACACAATACGCTCTCTAAATCCAGTTAATGGAATGATAAACAACATATAGTTCCTATGCCATCGCCTTCCCAATATTTATACCCAAGTATATTAAACATAACACTTAGCCTCTAAATATTGCTAACGAGATCCTAATTGGTCCAAACACAGAGCAAGCATAAGCATACGGATTGATTTTTTTATATAACTCCGGAATTCCTAATGCACTATGCTGTCGTTATAGATAAACCCAGTTATCTTTGGACTAATCTCACGATACGCTCCTGAAATAATATCTGTCAAACAAAGAATCAGATTTCAAGTATATTTAATATAAAAAAAAATAACACATGACAAACATAAAACAAATTGATAATAAATAGAGCTAATTAAAAAGAGAAATAGTAAAAAATGTATTAGTAAAGACATAATTACAATTTTAAAGCTGTCAAGCAGATAACAAGATGGATGAGGACCTGACATAGAATACAAGCCAATTAGAAGAGCCTAACTAATAGCAAGCCAGAAGTTTTCCTCGGCTCAGTACTCATGGAGCACATAGCGAGTTAATTTCACATTGTCAGAATTTGCTCGAAAACGGAAAGCAAGTCATTGTCATCGGGGTAAAATGGCTATTTTAGAGTTGTCGCCACTTCTGGACAATGTATACTATTAGGAAATATCATAGGAGAGTCATGATGAGCATACAAATGCGTCACTTTGATTATCGTTATACAAAAGAGGCTTACATACGGTTGTGAGCGAAGTGTCGAATCTCGTAAATATATTAGTCGTTTACATCAATTTCCCAGTACTTCATAAGCGAGAAGATGATGATTTTTGTTGCTGATGAAAGTCCACAACAGACTAAAGTTCCTCCTTCTTCGTGCGTGGCATACCCATTTTGTATCCTTCTTATAGTTTAAAGGGAATTAGGTAGAATCAACTTCTGGTAAGAATACAATCACATAATGTTGATTCTATTGAGCACAATCATTCATGGAGTTAGCATTAGGTGTAAGTCGTATGAGGTCCAGCAAAGTCTCTCTCCATTTTGTCATGTTTGTTGCGCCGCGGAGAGACCATATCCTTCGATACATGTCTATAAAAATAAATGTGTATGTGGTTAGCTGTGGAAAATTCTGTAAACAAGTTATTCGCCATTCTGGAGTGAAAGGTGGTGAAGGGAAGAAAGACGGAAAAGGTAGTGGAGAGCGCGGAGGGTGGCGCGGTAAGGGTGGAGGTTGAAAGAGTTGAGTGGTAATGGAGGAGGATTTTAAGGAAGCATAATTGCAGGGGAGGGCTGTAGGCGAAGGAAGATTATGTTGAAGTAAGATAATTCTAATGCTGAATTGCCGTGCGGCGTAATTCTAAAGGCGTAGATGTTGGACTTTCATTAACCCAACTATTTATAAGGAATACTAGTAGAAAATGGAAGAGATGGACAAAACTACTCCCGAACAAACTTGCCTAAAACCAGTCTGAATTTTTTTCGTAAATGTATGGTTGCGTCTAAACAAAATAATAGCCTAACGATTAATAACTAATGGAGTCGTAATTACGTCCCAGCCTCCCTTAGGAAGGAGCAAGCTACCGGGAATGAAATTGGGTAGCATACAACATGCCAAGGCTCAGGGAGGGAGCTATACCGGGCGCCATGGTTAAAAAGGCTAATTTTTGCGAGAAAGTCTATTGGAGCTTCAGCGTAAACACTCTAAGAGCGTATCTGTCTTCCGCTCATTTCCGACCATGATTGGAGCGCCCAGTGTTGAAGCATTAATCTTAAGATAGACCCGCCAACATCTGAGGAAAGTCTCATGCCCCACTTGGAGTGGCTCAGTTTTCATTAAAAGGCAGGAATGACGACTTCGACTAAAACCGCACAGCATGTTAGTGAAAGCTGAAGAATCTTAACCTGCCAACAAACCGCAAACCGCAAAAGTCAGCAATCAACCGTAACCAACAAGAGCCGGAAAGGCCAATGCATGTACCGATGCGTCTTAGAAAGTTGTAGGTTACATACATAAGAACATGCATTCATCAAAGTTTAAGAGCTAGAATGGCTGTAGGTATGCCGTTCTTTAGTGCGAACACAGCATCTAAACTACCGAGTCAAGACTACTAGAAGCATTCGATTGCAAAATCATTTGACCAACATCCCTGTAAACCTTCCCCTTACAAACCTTAATATGTCTAAGCATATTTCCTGTTCCATTCTTACTTTCAGCATTATATTTAGTTCCACATTTAATGCACTTACATTGCAACTTTCCATGCACYTCCAACTCATCTATCATCTCAAAATGATCCCAAGCTTCTGAATATAATTTTCTTTGCCGTTTACATTGTTGAAGGGGATTATTGCTCAAATCTYGCTTGCTGGTTGGTCGAGAAGGTGGTGCTTCTGGTTGTGCAGCAGGCTGTGGRACACTTTCATTCACCTCAGCATCCGAATCAAGTGTAATCGGGCTCTCTAAAGGGCTTGCAAATGGACTTCCCATTGGACTCTCACTTCCGATATCCATCTAGATAATCACAAGAAAAATAAATATAAATGACGAATATTGACTTATAACTAATAGCCATCAATCACTGGCATTGTCAAACAACCCAATTAAAATCCTATTTAATCTCATAAGCTCATGCAAGCAATCAAATAATCTCATAAAAATAAATTAAGGGTAAGAATATTCAAGAATTATATAAACATAAGAATACTGACTTTATTTATTTTYCATAAAAATAAATCTATAAATTGAGTTTTTTATATAAACATATCGGTAGTATATAATTATATATCACTATATCAGTAGTAGCTTATTGTTGGGTTCCTTAGGTTTTGAGTGATGACAAACCGATACAGGGAACATGACACTTAATTGTGAAAATAGTTGGTTTGGGGAACCAGCTGGTATAGGATACATGTTTCCCCAGACAAGTTAATACTGTTGTTATATATGAAACTAACTTGTTTACTACAGGAACAGCTGAATATCACAAAGCTCATATATACTGGTGCAGAAACCAGTAGGAGCTGTTTCCTTGACTTTATACTGAAAAACAAATCTTATACCTTTTATTGCATCTTAACCATGTTACATGTGCAGTAATTAGGTTGATTCCAAGACTTGAAGTATGAAGCTTTCGAAGTTATTCGAAGAAAGAGGTTATGCTCATAATTGAAGTATTTAGGAAGATTCAAGTCTTGAAGATTCATGAGAATAGAAGAATGCTACTCAAATGATTAATCTAGGAAATTCATGTAATTATGCTTTGTGTATGACTTATATGCTTTGGTTTAAATGCTTATATGTGTTTGAGTTATGGTATGAATTCTGTACAAGATTGAACAGAATTCATAACATACTCAATTAGGGAACCAAGCTGGGAACCAGCTGTGTCCCTGGAGTGGATTATGGCTGCGGTTTTGAAAAGAACTTTTCTAAAATATTTGTAAAAGATATATTTTGAAAATACGTTTTGCAGTTGGAAAATATAGATGAGAATATAATTGTTACCTTAAACCTAGGGTATCTATCTTGTCGATTCATATCTTATGATCAAATTCGAATAAGATAAATACTTTCCTTTAAATCTCATCTTGCCTTGCTCGACAAGTAGAGAGATTTAAGGAAACACTAGGGTTAAGGTCAACAAGCATATATATACTCATTTATACTTCTAAATCCATACATCTCTCATGGATTGAAGAGTTTATTTTTGAGAGAAAACACAAAAAGCTTAAGAACCTTACTTTGAGTCATACATAAGAGCATTTAGTCGACTCTAATTTCTCTTATTAGCTTGTTAGAAGTAAATAAAAGAGAGAAAAGTTGATATTGTAAGGCATTCAACAGAGGGTTGAAGGCCTGGTGAGTGTTTGTGAGTTCAAACACAAGTTGACTTAGAGTGTGATCGAGTGCACATTCAGAGTTGGTGTGGGGTGTGTTGGTTCCCGGAGTAGGGAAACAGCAGAGTGAGTGTGTTATTGTTTTTGGAGTAGATTATAAAAGAACATAGGGTAGAGGACGTAGCCCAGAGTTGGGTGAACCTCGTTAAACTTTGTGTGTCCTTATTATTTTTTACATTCCGCTGCTTACAGAACCAACACAACTGGTTCCTCATATTAAGTCCGAAAAGAAAGAAAATTGTAATAATCGAAATACTCAAATACTCAATTCACCCCCCCTCTTGAGTATCATAAAACCTTCACTTAAGCTTAAACTGACTTTTTATTCACCTCAGAATTCCAGAATTCGTTGCTATATATAACACTGTATTAGAGTATTTCGTTTGTATTATATAACTAAAAGAAAACCAAATCCACAACTAATAACACTGTATTCGAAATTCATCTAAAGAATTCACAACTAATAACATAAAACCAAATTCATCTACTAATAACACATAAACTAAATTCATCTACTACTATCACAAATTAACACAGAGGATTTTCATGCAATTTATACATGATACATATTCTAGCAAGAAAAATCATGCAAATTAAGGATTAAATTCGAAAAAATAAATCATACAACATACAATAAACAAAACACGAAAATTAATTGAGATGGAGTAAATTATTACCTTGTAGTTGAGTTGATGCCCTTGAAGGAGTGAAATCTCACGGAAAGAAGCATATTTCAAATCTAATTTGAGAGAGATGAGAGAGAAATGAAAAGAATGAGAAAAAATAAAAAAAAGAAGGAAAGCAGCAGCGGCAGCAACTCAAGTTCATACGGATAGTAGATTTTAGAGTTTTAAATTTTAAGTGGGTCTTTTTTGCAATTGGGCTTTCTACAATTTAAAGGACTCAAGCTTGAATCAATTAAAATCAGAAAAATTGCTATTATTTAAATCAGGTTAAACGGGTTGTGCGAGTTGACACTTAGAACCCAACCCAACCGTTTAAAGTCCGTCTCGTGTCGTGTCACTAGATTAAACGGGTTAGGATCCCTTGACCCAAACCCGCTAATTCTGGCTGGGTTCGTGTCGTTATCGTGTGTGTGCGTTTGCCCAACTTATGCTAATTGGCAGCGGCTGAGTGTGCCTAAGCACGATTCATATTTTGGTTTGCAGTCCAGAAGCGTTTGAAGTCGAGAGATAGACTTCATAAAATTGGAGAGTGTGTCTTTCAATCGATTGTTTGCTTTGTTAAGACAGGAACTGAATCTCATGCTCATCTTTTTTTCCCAATGCTAGTTGTTTCACACAGGTTTGGCAGGGCTCTTCAATCTTGGTTGCAGATTAAGGTACCTGGCACTAGTCTACTTCTTATTATTCGACAGGTGRAGCGAAGAAGAATTTTGAAGTTTCGTCTGTTTGTATTCTATACTGCTCTGTAAGCTACCATTTATTTTTTTTAATGGGATTTGAGAAATAGAATACTCTAGTCRGATGTAGTTGTAGATAGTGTTAATTTGATTAAGGTGGTGAAAGAGACAATTGTACTTAGAGTCACGAGTGTTTGTCCTCMCAATATTTCCCGTAGTGATAGTGTTTGGCTTGCGGCTTTGTATTAGTGCTTTTGACTCAWGACTTTCATGGGTTTTAGGATGTAACAGTTTCTTGGTTTCTGAACTTTTAATAGATTATTTATTGATAAAAAAAACAATATATAATATACTCTACGGATAAATAGGGTGTATTAAAAAAGTATGAAGTACGGAGTATGTTTTTAATTAGTAATTCAACAAGTAGGATCATATTTGATTTCGTTTTGTTGATTTAGTAGCAAAGTTGTCAATATAATGTCCTTTTTTAATTAGAGTGTCTAGTTGGTYTCATTTTTTTTAGTAATATTTTGCAATCCGATACAATGTTTTAACACAAGCATCTCATACATATAAAACTAGTATTTTGTATTTTATCTCTATTGTATACGGGGAGWGGAGAAATGATGGGTACATGCCTTGCATGTAACATTTTGTCACCGGGATATCAAAGTCAATGTCAGAAATTGCATTCAAGGTAGTGATTAAAAAAGAACCCGGTCAAAGAATCGTAATGTGGYTAGTTTCTCACAAAAAATGGTGTAATTAAGATAAGTGACAGACAAAATTTCTTAAAATATATTTGAAACTAAAAATCGAAGCTTTTGGATCAGAGGCCTAATTCAAAATTTCTTAGCAGGTTATGGACCATCTAACCGCAAATTCTAAGATGGACCTAGGTCCATCTATCTATACATGCACCCCCTTTCTACACTAATACACACTATATTTTTACATTAAAATTAGTTTTCATTTTTTCTTTCTCTTAGTACTTACTTCCTTTTTGTTGATTACTTATCTTTTTTCTAGTTTTTTTTCACTATAATTTAAATATTTCATAATAGATTAATTTATTCACAATGTTGGAGATTGATAGTCGTAAACTGAATATTTATTAATAAATCGAACATTGCATATGAAATGTTGAACATTGTGAATAATAAATAGAATATTACTACTAAACATTGAAATGAAAAATTAGTAACTTTTTTTTAAATTATAAACACTCAAACTACGAAATCTTGAAGAAAGAAAAACCGAATATCGAATATAAAACGTTTGAGGTTGATAATTGTAAAAAGTAGAAAAGATGAATAATTTAATTATTGCATACGAAATGTAAAAGATTGTAAATCATTAATCAAACATTTATTACTCAACATTAAAATAAAAAATCAGTATATTTGTCTTTTAAATTACAAACATGCACACTAATTTGAAAGATAAAAATACTGAATATTGGATACAAAAGGTTGGAGATTGATAATCGCAAATTGAATTTTTACTCAATAATTGATATTTTAAAAAAACCTTTACGAAAAGATGAATAATATGAATATTGCATACGAAATGTTGAATATTATAAATAATAAACTGAACARCGAAAAAAGGCATTATCGTTTAGTTTTAAATTACAAACATATACGCTAATAACTTTTGGGAAAAAAAAACGAAGATTGAATATAAAATGTTGWAGTTTGACAATCTTAAGCTGAATATTACATATGTAATGTTGAAGATCGTAAATCATAATTTGAATATTTACTAACGAAACATTGAAATAAAAAATACCTTATGATTTTAAATTACAAGCATTTTCACTAAGAAATCTGGAAGAAAAAACAAATATTGAATACAAAATGTTGGAGATTAATAATCGTAAACTAAATATTGTCCTCCACATACAAAATGTTGAAAATTTTAAATCATAAATTGAATATTTATTACTGAAAAATCTGAATATTATATACAAGACGTTGAATATTTACTATTGGAAATTCTGAATATTACATATGAAAGGTTGAATATTGTAAATCATAAACCGAACATTTGTTATTGTAAAATAAAAAAAATCATAAGAATGCTAATCTTATGAGAGAGAAAATAAATTTGAGGATATTTTTAAAGAAATGAAAATGGAAAGAATGAAGAATGCGAAAGCTTTTTTTTTTTTTAAATAGCTAGATGTAACCCATGTAGTCGTGAGTTTTTACATGGTTCTAGGGTGTACCCAATACTAATTGCCATCTAACCAATTTTGTTGATTTACGAAACTTAAATTAGAGAGAGGTATCTTAGTTTGGGCTAAGCCAAAGTTTGGTAATCTATAATGGGCTGACACAACAGCCCAAATCCACACTTTCTCTCACTTCTTTCTCTCTCTTCACTCTACTCACTTCACTTCTTATCTGATCTAAACCCATCAGATTACAGAGTGCAATAGCATCAATCAAACAACAACAAGAAGAAACAATAAAACACCCAAGTCTTAGAAATGGCGTGTTTGTCACAGCAATTTGCAGGAGGATTAAGATGTATGCCACTCTCAAATTCATCCATCTCAAAACCCTTTTCACCCAAACACGCCCTTAAGCCCAGAACTTCCACGATTGTTTCTGCAGTAGCAGTTTCAAATGCTCAGACAAGAGAAAGGCAGAAGCTGAAGCAGCTTTTTGAGGATGCTTATGAACGCTGTCGTACTGCTCCAATGGATGGTGTTCCTTTCACTCTTGAAGATTTTCATTCTGCTCTTGATAAGTATGACTTCAACTCTGAATTGGGTGCCAAGGTAATTTCATTCATTTTCTTTCTTCTGAGTTTTTAAGGATTTTTGTGTGAAAGTTTTGATTCTGTGATGTGGGKAATTCTTGGAATTTCATTTGGTTCATGTTTTGATTATGGTGTAGTTGGTTAAATGCTTTAAGGTAATCTGTTTTGAATTGGGTTTGTTGTTGTAATTTGATGAATTTAGCTGGTTGTGCATGATCATTTATCCTTTAATAATAAAAGGATGATTTTTCCGGTGGGAGATTGCTTGAATTCTAGTGTTAATAATTTTGTGGTTGAATATATGCTAAGACGTTCTTAGCATATTAGTAAGTTGTTTCAAATGTATTGGACTTTGTATGGCGAAAATGGGAGCTTAAATTGTGATGCAATCSAGTTTTGTAGCTTTGATGAATTGGTGATAATGATGCAATCGAGTTTTGAAACTGTTAAAAATGACTTGGTGGGAGGGAGTTAAAAAGGATTTGAAACTGTTGGATTTACAAGCGGATGAGACTCTCGATCGTAGCGAGTGGAGGAGGAAACTTCATGTGAATGACCTCTCGYAATAATAATCACGTTTGCTTCATGTTAGCCGACCCCATTTATGGGATTAAGGCTCTGATTGATTGATTGATTGATGCAATRGAGTTTTGTAACTTTAATTCTACTAAGGAGTTATTTGGTTGCTCTCTCAATTAGCATGGGCATTTAAAATTCTTAGGAATTACAATATTGCCATGTTGTTTAGTTGACCCAAAAAGTATAAAATTTAGGAGTCTGGAATTCCTAGAAATTTAAATTCCTACATTACATGGGAATTTAATCACCCACCCCCACATGGTAACTCAAAATTCCTGGGCATTAAAATTTCCCACATGCCAAACAAACAATATAAGAAAATTCATAGGAATTTCATATGGGAAGTAATTTCACATGAAATGTAAATTCTTACGGGAAGTTAATTCCCATTGCAACCAAACGATACCTAAAGTTGTAATTTGTGAGAGGAGTATAGTATATAGGACTGAATTCCTTTAAGGAATTATCATATGACTAGTTTTTAACTAAATGCAAGTCTTATTAATATGTTTGGTACAAATCCTTTTGTGGATTCAAAAGTAATATTGTCACAAATTATTTAAAATCTCATTTTAGAGGATAGTAGCATCTATTGTTTAATGGCCACTTTTCATATCCACATTACTAATGATGTGAAGGAAATGARTGTTGTTTAATGACCACTTTTCATATCTACATCTATTGTCACTCCTTTCTAGTTTAATCAAGCACTAAGATTATACTCACAACAAATTTTAAAAGTTGTATACCTTTAAAATCTTAACATTGATCACAATTGGAATTTTTTAAATTTCTCATAATTTGTAAGTTAAAATATAGTCATGTGGAGTCTTATCTGATTCGTTAAAGATGTCTAATTTTTATAAATTTAACTAATGTATATCTAAAGATATATTCCATCCGTAACATAAAACTTGCAACACTTTCTATATTTGAGTGTAACAAAAAACTTGCAACAATTGTACAACTTTCCTCTTTTGGTGAATTATTAATGGCAATATTACCATATTTTTGGGACCACTTTTGCTAATTGTTTGGTCTTTTTCTTGCCATATTATTTTTCTCCTTTTATTTTTAGGACCACTTCACTAATGCATTACCTAATAACCCACTATTAGCTTATTTTGCATTGAGAAGAGTGTTAATACAATTGTTGCATTTATTCTGTTACGGAGGGAGTAATTAAAATAAAATGTTCATTGACAAACACGTRGAAGTGAAATGGGTATAATTTTCAGAAATGAAGGGAGTAACTATGGAGACATGGGTATATAGCATTATAGAATGGGAATAGACACCACCTAATGTTAGTCTGTCACCYAGAAGGAAAAATGCAACTCCTATGATATGTAGCTTTCATAATTGAAGTATGCCCCCGTTTTGCCAATGCCACTTGTTCTTCATTCTCTATTATGTCATTTGCATATTGTTGTTCAATTCGGAGATTTAATCGAGTTATCTGAGGATGTATGGACTTGGGGTATGTTTGAACTTGTTAATTTTTTTTAATTTTTTTTTCCTGCTACCAGTCAGTTTTAGTATGTGGAATCAATGTGCTTTGCGGGTACAATTGAATATGAGCCAATAAATGACATTGTCAAAATTCAGCGTAGCAGTTGGTTAATCTCCTTGTTAATAGCTGTTCATTTGTCTTGCATTGGAAATAGAGAGCCGAAAACCTCCTCTGTCTGCTTATCTATTTCTCCAAGCATTTCATATCCATATTTTGATTTCTATAGATCCTGTATAAAAGATTTCATTGAATTTTTCATTTTCCTCAGGTTAAGGGTACAGTATTTTGCACAGATGCCAATGGAGCATTAGTCGATATAACTGCAAAATCTTCTGCATACTTGCCTCTGCAAGAAGCTTGTATTCACAAGATAAAACATGTAGAGGAAGCTGGTATAGTCCCGGGTTTGCGTGATGAATTTGTAATTATTGGTGAAAATGAAGCTGATGATAGCTTGATCTTGAGTTTGAGGTCAATCCAGTATGATCTTGCCTGGGAAAGGTGTAGGCAATTGCAAGCTGAGGATGTTGTGGTTAAGGGAAAGGTTGGTACAATTCTTACCGTAACTCTTATTGTTTTTTGTTGTCCAATTGTTTGATAATTTCTTAGTTACTTAGATTAACAATAGATGCATTCTTCTGACATTTAATGTGCTGAATATTGGAAGATACTTAATACCTTCAATGATTGATAACTGATTTTGTTTTGCCTTTGTGATGCCAGGTTGTTGGAGCAAACAAAGGTGGAGTAGTGGCATTAGTGGAGGGTCTTCGTGGCTTTGTTCCCTTTTCCCAAGTATCAACTGTAAGTATCTTCAAACTTGTTTTTCCTCTCTCTGTTTTGCTTCCTGCTGTTCCTCTCCTATTTTATCATCTAAAATGTTATGCTYGTTTAGTTTTTTAATACCTATTATAATTCAAACATAGATTGTCGACTCAATCTCCAAGCATAATTAAAGTTATGACTGTGCTTTGTTTTTATGTTAAGCAAAGCTTTTGCAAGTAGATGGGCATGGTAGTCTGGTTTGAAGATGAGTAGATAACTTCAACTAGAAAATGTCTGCTGGTTGTAACAACATTTATGTTGACGGAATTTTGTTCTGTTACTGTATTTTTTCCCAGTATTATATACATAGAATCTATAATTTGTTGTCATATACCTGCACCAGAAATCCACTGCAGAAGAACTTCTTGAGAAAGAGCTTCCCTTAAAATTTGTTGAGGTAGATGAAGAGCAATCTAGGTTGGTGCTGAGTAATCGCAAGGCTATGGCTGACAGCCAAGCTCAGCTTGGTATTGGATCAGTTGTTACAGGAACTGTTCAATCCCTTAAACCTTACGGTGCCTTCATTGATATCGGTGGAATTAATGGCCTACTTCATGTTAGTCAAATTAGTCATGACCGTGTTTCAGATATTGCGACAGTACTACAACCTGGCGACACATTGAAGGTATTACCTCAACAGGAAGTTATTTTCCAAACATCAAATCATACTTTTACTTTCTTCCACTACAGTCARATAATTATATGCTTGAAATTTCTAGGTCATGATTTTGAGCCATGACCGTGAAAGAGGTAGGGTTAGCTTATCAACCAAGAAGTTGGAGCCTACTCCTGGAGACATGATTCGTAACCCAAAGCTTGTCTTTGAGAAGGTGAGTTCATATTTTCTTGTTTGGGACCGAAGGATTAACAAGATAGCTCCTCTTAGTTATCAGTAGGTGCTCTTTTTAGAGTAACAATATAAAAAAAATTAAAAAGGCAAAAGCAAATCTAACTAGATGAGTTATTTGAAATTGTTTGAACTTACTACCTTTTCATTTCATTATACCAGGCTGAGGAGATGGCTCAGACATTCAGACAAAGAATTGCACAAGCTGAAGCCATGGCTCGTGCTGATATGCTCAGATTCCAACCCGAGGTACTAGCATGCTTAATTTAGCTATTAGCATAACTTTCATTGCTTGAATTCAGATTATTTTTTCCTTTACCTCTTTCAGGGACCAACCTAGAGCATTGACCAATATTGCTTTAATTGCATAGTTCGGGAAAATAACTGTACAAAAAGCTTTTATACTGAATATACCAATTGACATTTGATGAAAGATCCCAATGGATTTTATATTTTATACAGTCTATGTTACTGAAAATGAGATTAAAATATTACAACTTAATTTGCTTAAAAGCATTTTTTCAAGTGTGAGTAAATAGAATAAGATATGGATTACATTTGGTGAGTTCTAAGGTGGAAAAAGTTGCTTGGTGCTAATAAAAACTGATCTTTGAAAAATAATGGTGGCCTTACTTTCTTTCCTCATTTGAATTTGCAGAGTGGCCTTACTCTCAGCTCAGATGGTATCTTAGGTCCACTATCTTCAGATTTGCCAGAAGAGGGTCTAGATTTGAGTGCTGTTCCACTCGCCGAAGAATCATGATAATAAGATGCAGCTTTGTCTCACTGATTTGCAATTCTGTATTTTAGCTTGTAATTATAGCCCTGTAATGAACTATGCCTGAACCTTTAGTTAATTTTTGTTGTATTATAGATGCAGCTGGTTATTGTTGAGAGCCAAAGAGTCAAATTGTGACTTCACATAATGCAGATGTAACGGGATCACATTTTCAACTGCAGTGTATTTTAAATTTTGGCCAAGGGGACTTTTTATGTCACTCTTTCATCCTTGAATGCGAATTGAATGTACGTACAATAGATACTACCTCGAGTTTTTGGCATAGAAAGATATTAATTTTGTGGGGTTTGTGAGCACGTCAAGTTTGTGTGAATAAGAATTAGATTAATGGAACTTTTATAAGAAAGAATCGAAGAAAATGAGGCCATGATATAAATGTGCTTGGCTTGATTGTTGCTGCTTGTTCATATGCGATCCTCTTGTGACACATTTCTAGATGACGAGAGTGAACAAAAGGTCTTTTATACTTTGTACATTTTGAAATCCCTATCAGAAATGTGTTGAATGCATGTAGATTCGGAGTAATGACTTCAATTAACAATTCATATGCTTCATATATCATGGCATAAAACACACACATGATGATCAAGAGTATGAATCATATGAGTTGTTAATTCAATTACTCCAGTAAGCCCTTAAGCAGTTAAGCCAGCGCATTGTAGTCYGTCCTAACTTGGAGCATCTGAGAGATGTTCGGGGTTGGGAATCGTAGCCTTACACACTGAATRTTCCTCAGAAAACTTGAGTTCACTCATTGCAGCTCATTCTCATCCTACTATTGATTTAATACAAAATCGAAAGTTGCCTACTTGCCTACCTTTGATTCAAAAAAAAAAAAAAAAAAAAAACAAAAAAACAAAATTGCAAGTTCCTTGAATGATGCAATCACAAGGTAATTTCATAGCTGAAACAACTGTTTCTCTATCCAACCTGAACCAAGGTGAGACAGGATGATATATTGTCAACTTTTATATTGTCAGTACTCAACAAGGTYTCTATTCATTTATAAGCTGTTCAAATAATGGTTAAGAACAAGAGTAAGAGGGGCTTGCATCTAATGTCTGCTTATCTTGTGCGACAAAAAAGAAAAAGAAAAAGAAAAAGAAGAAGAGTATTTCTATGCCAGCTGACCTAAGCTTCCTGTACAAAATAAGGTTCTCCTGGACCAGCTTTAAGAGATGAGTACTTTCCAGATTATGGCAGAGGGATCTAGCTTCCAGCTTTGCTGCTAGCTTTCTTTCCTTTCTTTTGCTTCTGCTTCAACTGAGTAAGGCCTGCAGATGTAATCTTTGAGTTTCCAATCATGGCCGCAACCAGCTCAGGATCAGTACAGGCTTTCATGAGTTCCTTTTCTCGATTGCTTGCTTCAGGCATGTGATTAAACAAATTCATGGCGGTTTTGGCAGCTAAAGAAGAAAAGGAGTAGTGATCAGTTCATATTGAATTAAGAACATGCTCAAATCATCTCATCCAARACCATCATCAAGTTTCTTTCAAGCAAAGCTATAATCACATCCATCAATTTTGTCACAATTCTGGAGATGGTCCTTCCCATCATATTATTCTTTAAGCTTCCATGTTACTAAAAGAGTTTGGATATTTTGAAATAACATTTTAAATAAAAAAAAAACATCTAGCACTGAGATGGCATAATATGAGTTATGGCAGCACTGCAGCATGGCACAATTGGACTGTTTATTGGAATTATGTTCTGTTCATAAATACTCGTATTATCTAACTGAATTTCATTTTAATGGCAATTAGGCTTCAAATCTATTTTCCCAATTTGGTTTCTTTGCTAGAAAAGTTAAAAAAAACAGAAAAGGGAAATGGAAGCAAGGGGATGGAGGAAAAAGAGAAGGAAAAGGAAGGTGAGGGACTGAGTAATATTTTCTTATTTACAAAAAGATAAATATTTTGCGTGCTTTTGAAAAAAAAAAACCCTAAAATCAGCCAAAACAATAATAACCTCTTCGTAACTCAGAGATACAAGACTGCACCCAGATTCAACCTAAAAGAGATAAAAGAAAGAAGCCCAAGAAGACTGGGCAAGCCAATTCCACCTTAAAATAGACAAAACATACTTAAGCATTGCTGCTCAACTTTATTCTTTCTCACCTAAAGCCATCTGAAAGTTGCAGCCCATTTCATTTTCATTAATTTCAATTTATTTTATTTTACAGAGATTCTTTTCCTGAACTTTCAGTTGGTTGATGAAGGATCTGAAAGGGCTAAGCCTTTCGCATTTTTATCACATTCGATTAATTACAATAAATATAAATGACATTAGGATAACTCCGCCAGTGGGTTTCCTGCTGCCAGTTTCAAGCCTGGACTGAGGAGGGGGGTTGCGGTAGGCAGTGATAGCCAGCGTAAAACTTTGTCACATCTTATGACATGAACCAAAATGATAAATGACATTAGGATGAATATAAATGATATGAATACCTTTTCCTTTCTTTGCCGTGCCAGGAACAATCTTCACTCGGTATTTGTATGATTGCAGCGCATTATATGGACCACAGACAGGCACAGCATACAGAAGAACATCACTAGGTAGTGGATTGCCAGTCAAGTAATCCACATCATTAAGCTTTTCTTTTTCTTCTTCACCAATCTCATGTATATCATCCTCCTCCATTGCCATCTGCTCCATCTCAGAAGCAACTGCCAAATCGTCATCAGGTTTCTCAAGCTTGCCATTTCTATGGTCAAGCGAGACTTCTCCAGGATGTTCTGGGCATTCACGGGACAGATGACCAGGCTTCTTACATTTGTAACATATTTTTACGGCATCTTCTGGACCTGTGGAATGAAAAAAAATCTCAGTTATTTCAATCAAGCCCGGGAAATTTATATCATAGTATATAATGCCATCACATACTACATGTCATATACTCATATATATCGCTAATTCACCATTTATCTTAGTGCTTTGACCAAGATGTGGCTGACACAGGGTGGCTTAAATGGAGAGCAGGGAGTATTGTGCGATCAAAGTATCCCTCTAAAGCTGAAGGGAAAAGTCTACGCGACTGCTATATTTAAAAAGTAGGGGTCACCGAGATGCGGATGTTGAAATTGATGTGGGGGAACACTTCACGAGATCGAATAAGAAATCAAGTTATCCGCGGGAAAGTTGGTGTTGCAAATATTGCAAGCAAGTTAAGGGAAAAACTGCTTGCGTTTGTTTAGGTATGTAAAACGGAGACATCAGGGGCGCCGGTGCYAAGAGTGGGATTAGGGAGATTTTAAACGAGGTAGAGGGAGACCAAAAATGACTCGGTGGCAAGGAGCTAGAAAGGATTTGAAACAGTTGGGTTTSCAAGAAAGTGAGGCTATTCGTAGGGAGTAGAGGAGGAAAATCTATGTGGAATAATCACTTTTGGTTCATGTTAGCCGACCCCACATATGGGATTAAGGTTATGATTGATCAACCGATCTTAGTGCTTTGTCCAATCTATGAGTAATAATTTTTCCCTTTGTAGCCATGATAATCACTTATTTTCTAACAATCCCAAACCTTAATACAGTAATAAATTTTACAAATTGACCCTTCATAAAAGTGGCATTATTAATCTTCAACCCAAACACTTAATTAAAGTAGAGACTAGAAACATATCGAGAAGTCCCTCATAACAATTGAATATTATAAGAGACACAACATGTTTTTCTCAAGTATTTAAAACTAGTATATGTGGCTTTCTCCTAGACAAAAGAAGAGTTACTAGGCTTATTTGCCTCACAATACTTTGATTTCTGCTTCGCAGACTAACACTGCTTGGGATTCACGTTTAGAGGCCTCCCCAAACATGAATAGAGGAGCTGAGGAGGAGCATACTTCAGTATTCAAAGTACTAGATCTCAGGAGAAAAAGTCTAGRATGTTGATGGAGAATTTTTCGGGGCCTAATCATGTGTGACATTTTTTGCATTGCTCAATCTATTCTCATTATTGACACACTTTCACTTGGAAAGATGAGGATCTTCTAAGTGAGAGCATTTGTGCGGGCATTAGCACTGGGCAGAATCTACACTATGATAAGTATGCTCCAAAAATGAAGGTGAACCCTGGCTACTTCACCAGATATCTGTACTGTTTCACAAACCAATACTCTTATTAGCATAGCATGTTTTCATAATCAAGTAGCACTATTTTTCGAAAGAGGTAGTTAACGGTGCAAGGGCTTGCTGTGAGACTGTGGCACCAAATTTAGTGGCAATCCTGCTCTTTGTGGTTGGAAGTAGAACAAAATGTTCTTATTTGCAGAAGCTTAATTATTACTCCCGCCGTCCCAATTTCAGGGATTGTTTACATTAACTTAAAACAACTGAATTGAATTGAACGGAAATGAATTGTTTACGAGAGAAGGAAATTAGAAACTCAACTGAAAATGAGCTGAAGTAAACAAGCCCTTACTTGCTACATTTCACTTTTCACAAAGACCAAGGAAATAGGTAGGCCCCACTACACATGGGGGATGAGATAAAMTTACTTTATGGGATTTATGATAGGGAAAAAAAACAAAAATTGAGGGTATGATGGTGAAAAAATGAACGAGACCARACAGCAAAATAGGAAATGTAACATGTAATTAGAGACCCATATAAGAAAAAAGTAGCAAGTAAAAAAGAGACAGAGAGAGTAAGTAATTTGCCACTAAACTTATTCATTGTCCTTCAGAATTTAGACAAGTCAGAATTACAAGACCTACTTATTTGGAGAAAGACACAAGGTCMTAAATTGCACTAGATGCTTTAAATTGAATACACCATGTCCKCTTATTTTTAAACACTGCACTAGTTGCTAACATACATTCTCAGTCTTATGAAATAGAAACATACTATTAACAACAAAAATAAAAAAGTCCAAAACATCTAGACTGATATAATTAAACTAATAAACACATACCACCAGGAATTTCCTTGCTTGTGCTCGTTGCTGCATTATGATCTTGGGCACCATCTTCATTATTGTCATCTGCTACCTTTCCTGCAGACTGAAGATCCAACAAAGAGCAGATTATAGAATTAATCATGATTCGTGAGTAACAACAACAATCACGAAAAGATAAAACAACCAATAATGTTGTCTACAATGAAATCTGGCCATGATGTACTGACACATTGCATATCCTTACCTTAAACAAGAAAATTTTTAATGATAGAATCATGTAATTGAGATGCAATTCGTTCGTTTTCCCTTCCCCACTCTCACATTTTCTTAAATATTACTACATTTTCTTTTTGAGTCTATCTCTTATGATTGTTGCATTTCCTATCTTGGCCTATCTACTAATTCAACTACCCCAAAAAAAATTAAGCTACTTACTGCTAGTAAAGCCATGCGAATGCTCCTTTCTTCCTCATCTTGATCAGCGTATTTCTCCTTCATCTTTTTGAGCTTGCCCCGCTTACCCCGAGCAACTTTGCCACCAGTAACGGATGAAGTTTTCTTTTCGGGTTGCATGGTTGAAGAATGATCTTCAGTTGCTTCTTGCACCTCAGTAGTCTGTCCATCATCATATTTCTGGCCTTTCTTAAGTTTTTTCCTCTCAGCTTTGGAGATATGAGGTTTATCTTGAAAAGAGACCTTTTTCTCTTGAGATTTAGATTCTTCAGATTTATAAAGTTGAGATGGCAGTTCATAACTTTTACTAGAGACAGCTCCAGGACCAAGCTCAAGAGCTCTATCAATGAGATCCTCAAGATCAACTGAAATAGAACTGTCTTTCTTTCCTACAGAATCTTGTGCTGAACAAGCAGATTCGATATCAGGTTCAGTTTTATCTATACCTTCCGCTTTCGAATAGGAGTTACTGTCATCTCCAGCAGACTTGTCACTTGATAATCCTCCCAAGGAAGAATGATTTTCTGTCGCTGAAAGCTTGCTCATATCAACTTTGTGAAGCTTTTGCTCTGTGGTTTCACCATCTGAACCAGAATCAGATAAAACCATGTTTCCATTTTCGGGAAGTACATTTGATGCTTCATCCTCACCTCTGACACGTCTTTCATTTAAATGTAATCCCAAAGAACTTTCATCCAAACGAAATAACATACCAAACCCCATTATAAGAGGATGAGGAGGAAGAAAATTTTTCTTTCCACGTATCATGAAGCTTCCCACAGTAAGGTATTCTCCTGTTGGAGCAGATTTACTTACTTGGTGAGGGTATACCCACCAAGCACTGGTAACAATTTTTGAGTCCCATGCTTGACTGAGGCAAACCTTTTAAAAGAGAAAAGATGATAATGAATCCAACTTAACTACAATTGGCTAAAAGCAAGTGCAAATAATTTGACGCCAGATAACTTACAGTATAACATCCAGCTTGGTTCAATGTCAAGGGAGGGACTGGCTGCTCAGGCTTGTGGTTCTTGATTACAGTACTAGAAGCTCCATGCAGCTCAGCATGAACATACCTGTTTCAGCATGATAATTAATTAGAACCCAAGGATCACTTGAAGAAGTATAAATGAAGTAGAATAAAAATAGCAAAACATGTATTGACATACTGAAAAAGTAACCTAGATAACCTTTCTAAAAGATAGCTTAGCCAGCCATTAAAAACATTTTATCAGATAAGTTTCCAGTCACATAAATTAAAAGACAAATAGATAAACTTTTTAAAAATGGGTTTGACTTTGCAGTTCGTATAGTATGGGTTACACAAAAAGGTTATTGGATATAACTAAGTAGATGTAGAGAGAAAAGTATTGTGAAAGTGAAAGAAAAAGTATTGTGAAAGTGAAAGAAAAAGTATTGTGAAAGTGAAAGAAAAAGTATTGATGTGATGAAGAAAAGAAGGAATTTTTTTTTATTTAAAAGTCATTGTCTTTTACTTAATAGTAAAAAAAGGAATATATTCAAGACATTCTGATATAGAAACAGGGCTATTTTTATTCCAAGACAACATATGAGAAAAAAGAGGAAAGGTAAAATATTTAGGAGCATCATAAAACACAGSAGGAATGAGAGATATTGAATAGACATAGTGAAAAAMAAAAAATAATACTGAAAATCACAATTAATAAAAAGTTTTAAAAACTACAACATGGATGCAAACAAGCCAAAATACTCATTTKGGGAACATGGAAGTTAAGCCTGCAGCATTTGCTTTTCGCAAAGACAAACTACTTATTTTTGGGGAGGATAATACTTACAGGTCCCCTTTTGACATATAACGCTTAACAATCATTTCATTCTGCTGAGCATCACGACCACTGATAACCAAGTAATTCTCGCTGCTGATGAACCAATTAAATTTCTCAAACCAATGGACTTTCCGAATATGAGAAATTGTGGCAACTGCTTTTTCCTGATAATACAAAATATAAATTCAGAATTCAATAGTATATCCAATATGATAAAGGACTGCAACAATGACCACCTTTTAACTACCTTTGAGAGCTGGAGACGTGTCTTTCTCTCAGCAGCTTTAAAAGCTTTCTCATGAGCTGTGATAGTCTTTTCCTGTTTACTTTCTTGCTTTTTCTTCATATCATACCACCGACGAGCATTACCATGTGCTGAAAGGGATATATCTACTTCCACCTAGGCGATTGAAGGATAAGAATGACATAAGGAAGGGACTCATATTATCAAATCAGATAGCAGATAACATATGTTATATTTAATATTCCAATCAATACACACCTAAGCTGTTTTTAATTTTAATTTTTTATCTTACATGGGAGAATAGAGCAAGAAAAATCTACTAACTGCTACCTTTGATGTAGGCACCTTTAAATCCCCTTAAACTTAATTTTCAAGATAACAACATATTTAAAATACTTAACATCAAAAATGATATTTAATTTAATTCAGATGGAATAGTTCAGGATCTCACACACATACCACCCACCCACACACACACACAAAAAAAGGTTGGAAAACAGAAACAGTGAACTCATATAAGTTAAAGAATTAGCTTGCAAAAAGTAAAGAATTCCAGACAAAACATAACATATTGCTAGCCATCTTCAAATTGGAAAACCATCAGCCATTTTACATGCAATAAAACCAATGACTTATGTAACAATGAAATAACAGGTGCAAAAAGTAAGAGAAATTTCATGCAAATAATCAAGTAAAATAAATTACATTGTTTCACCTTATCAGCTGGAAGTGTCCTTTCATCATCATCCATGTCATCAAGATTKTTGCTCAATAGAAGTGTCATGCAGTTCTTTTCCAATTGGAGCTTGTCGATTAGACCAGCAACTGGATTTCCAGATTTTTTTTCTTGCTTTACCATACGTGCTAGATCTTCCCAATTCATACCATTTGCTAAGGCAACACGAACAGCCAATATCGCAGCATCAACATCCTCCAAGTTATATTCTATCAATTGTGCCATTCTAACAGAATACTCAACTTCTTTTCTCAAAGTAACCACACGATTTTCCTGCAGAAGTAAGTCAGCAGTTCTTAGGTTGAGTAAAGCACACAACAAGCACAACATGCTAATCTAAKGGACTAACATATGATCTGATGAGACAGAAGGATCAACTAATTGCAAAGTGTTTTAGCCCCAACACACCCACCCACTCACACTCACACTCAACTTTTCCCATAATACCCTCATCTATATCTATATCTATATCTATATCTATCTATATAATATATTAAAAGGTGTTTAGCACACCGTACATGCGCCACGTGACATCCTTAACTTCCATCAGAATTGTGCCATGTAAAATGGACATGTACCTTTGTCATGTCATCTATTTATACAATATATTAAAAAATTGTTATTTATATGATACGAACCTAAGACTTCCGTGTTGATATGGATACGTACTTACCAACTCAACCAACTTAGATTGTTTTTTTTAATATATCCCTCCTTTTATGTATTTTATTGTTCTATTGTCAATGTGTTGTTTCGCTTTACAAAACACTTAATTGTAAGATTCGAACCTAACACTTCCCTATTGTCTAAAATAAATTTTAAGTTACTTAAGTAGCATCACAAAAATAATAGTTATACAATATGTAATACTGTATAAAGTAGCTTAGTTTTTTATTTTGACTTGTATTCATATTTTTAATACAGGAAATGCTTTTTGGACTTTTGGGACGGTTCACTAGGAATATAAATATATCGCTTCCAATAAAACTAATTTTACTAACGAAACTAATTTTACTATTACATAAAGAAAACTAATTCAAATAGCTGCAATGAAAAAAGCAAGAAAAAAGAAATGGTTGCAATAGATATACTTCCTCCGTAACAAAATAGATGTTACACTCCAATAAAATATCACACATATATTATCAAAGTGTGACATATTTTGTTACGGAGGAAGTATGATTTTTTCTGCAATGGATTTCATGGGCCATAGCTCAAACACTACAAAAAAAAAAGCTCGTATAGCGATGGAAAATTAGGGACGGATCTGAATCTGTCCCTAATTTAGGGACGGAATTTGTAATCTGTCKCTAATTAGMGACAGATTACAAATTCAGAAAATCCATCCCTAATTTAGGTTGAGCTCAATTGCAAAAATAGAGGAAATTTAGGGACGAAAATCCCAAATCCGTCCCTAATTTAGGGACGGATTTTAATTTTCCGTCCCTAAATTTGGAAAACAAAAATAATATGGAGTTTAGGGACGAATTCTAAGAATCCGTCCCTAAATTAGGGACCGATTTCAAATATCCGTCCCTAAACTCCCCACTCTATTTGCCATTAAACATCATCTAAGAAAAATCGTAAATTTAGCAACGGATTTAGAATCCGTCCCTAAATTTAGAAACGGATTTTGGTAGGGACGGATTAATTTAGGGACGGATTTTGGAATCCGTCCCTAATTTAGGAACGGATTTCAAATCCGTCCCTAATTTTGGAAGCAGATATTTACAAATTTTGGCTACTAAAGTACACAAGTTGGTCATCGGAGTAGTTGGTGACTTTGAGGTCACGAGTTCGATTCCTCTCGSGTGCTGCATGAGTTGCTATTAATACTTGATTGTTAGTGGTTAAGAGGTGATTAATAGTAATCACCCCAACTTTTTAATTTTTTTGGTTTCCAATTAGGGATGGAAATTAAACCCTAATTTAGGGACGGAAATTTCAAATCCGTCGCTGATTTCACTTAGCGACGAAGGTTTTAGGGACGGACAGAATCTGTCCCTAAATTCGTCGCTAAATCATAGTAGCAACYGATTTTGCCAATTTAGCAACGGATTCGGTCCGTCCCTAAAACGAGTTTTTTTGTAGTGAAAATCCATGCCAAAGGTTAGTTAATTATAGATCCTTTACTTGCAACATCTATCAAATTTGCTAATAAATCCTAACTCTCTGACTCTTTTGTTGAATTCTACTTCAATTATCTGTTATTAGAAGAAAGCCAAAGTGCCGAAAAAAACATACAATATGAAGACCCAAACAAAGAAGAATAAACTATGTCCTCGAACTTGGTTTTAAAAAGCGCGCCTGAGGCGCGCCTAGCGTGAGGCGAAGTGAGGCGATAGGAAAACGCTCATTAACCCAAGCGTTGCGATCCCAGAAGGCGCCTGAGGCATGAGGCGTGAGGCGTTTGAAGCGGCGCCTCATTGCATAAAACTCTGTTACTTGCTTTTGCCTTTTTAATCACTTTTTAAATGAAAAAAATACACTGATGGGCTTTAAGTTTGGGCCAGCTGGCTCAACTTGCAATACAACTTGTAAAGTGTAAATCCAACGGTCATTTTTCAAAATACAAAGTACTTTTTTTTTTTTTGCTTTGCCCTAGTCTGCTACTCTGTTTGCTCGACATCTGCGCTGCCTTCATCAATTCATCATCTGCTACTCGTCACTCCTCACTCCATCACTCCTCATCAGCAAGACAGCAACACACCAACACGGCTCCACACCGTCACTCCAGTCTGCTTTGCTCAGGTACGTTTTCTCTTTTTTTAATTTTTTATTTCGTAATCTCCTTGTTTTTTTTCTACTTTTTTTTCTCTTTTCTTCTTCTCTTTTTCCTTTTTACTCTTACATTTCTTCTCTTTTCAATTATTTTTCCCTGCTGTTTTTCTCTTTAAATTGCTGTTTTTTTTCTTTTAAATTGCTGTTTTTTTAACTCTTCTTTTGTTAATATCTGTTTTTAACAGTTAGGGTTTTTTTGGTCTGATTTTTTATGTTTGTTACTATATTTTCTGACTAATTCTATATTTTCATGTTTTTCTGTCTAATTACTATATTTCATGCTGTTTTTTAGTGTTAAAATTATTTGTATAATTGTATATTACTAACTTCTAGTGTATGCTATTGTATATTACTAACTTGTATTGTATAATTGTATGCTATGTATAGTTGTATAAACTAGTGTATGCTACTTGCTACTGTGTGTTATGCTACTTGTAGTTGCTACTGTGAGTACTGTCAACTACTTGCTACTGTCATAATTTGCTGCTGTTTTTTTCATGTTTGCTATGTCATAAACTCATAATTAATTTTTAGTTTAGACATTGTTTTAATTGATTTTATTTGCAATTTCAGAAATGTCCGGTAATGAAGGAATGTCGGTAAGAGCTAACAAAGGGAAAGCTCCTATGACTAGTTCTACACCAATGTTACTTCTAGATTCAACTTGATGATGATGAATTGGAGAAGACAATGACAACGATGGAAGATTATGTCCGAGATGAGTACGAGGAGTGTGATGATGATGATGATGATGTGGTGATGATGATGATGATTTCTAGTGTTCTACACTCCTACAAAGTCATCCCAAGTTTCTTATGTTTGCTTTCTCTTCTCTCTTTAGTTTTAATATGTTTTAGTATTTTGCGTAGCGTAGCATTAACATGTCTCTTATATATCTATTCAATTCAATAATATTGCTATTATTATTATTTGAGTACTATATATGTTCTACTTTTGATCTATAAAAATTTGGCAAAAATTAGCGCCTCATATCCTAAAAGCTAGCGCCTTCGCCTCGCCCTAGCACCTCGTCTAGGGGACCTTAGCGCCTCGGAGTGCCTCACGCTTTAAACTAAGCATCCCGACAGCTATTTTCCCTTCACTTTTTTTTCAAACAAAAAAGTTTTTTACCCATTTGGTGACATTAACATTATCGACACTTTATACTTATAACATGATTTAAGCTTCTTTTATTATTATTTTTACCCATTTGGTGACATTAACATTAGCAACATTTGAGACTTATAACAAGATTTAAGCTTCAAACTTACATATTGTGATACGCTTTAGCTTTGTTCATATATAGTACTCAAATCTTTTCGTATTGCAATAAAACTAGGAATTTTTCCTCATATACACACAAGTCTTTTGGCCTACTAACCGATATACCCCTCTCTTTTTAGAAATGCCACAAGTACCCATGAGGATAGACTTATTCCCTGAATTGCCCTTATTCCAACGGAAAATTTAACACTATTTAAATCCCTTATAATCATAATTAAAAACCAAAAAATTGATTTTATAACCTTAAACATCATTCTAAATACCTTYATTAGTCTTTAATCATTTCTCTCCCTCTTCCCACCAACCACATGCCACATGCCACCACCACCCGGCCAACTTAGCCCCAATGTATTCAAACCCGGACAAATTCAAACCACCCTACACACTACCCACGGACACAACCACCACACCCTAGCCACAAACACAACCACCAATCGACAGCTCCAACCACCACTCGAAACGAATAGGCCCTGTGAAACCCTCATCTATTCCAATTGAATCAAATAGAGAATTTAAGGATGGGGTGGTTGGGTTCGTGTTGGAATTTGGGTGGCTAATGGTGGTAAGCAAGGCCGTATTGGGACTTCCCCTAAGATGGCAGCGACCCAATTCAACCCAGATTTCAACTTGGCTGGGTTTCTAAAGTTCATGGAGATGGGGTGGTATGAATCGTGAGTTGGTGGCTGCAAGGTGTTGGCTCATGGGCTAGGCTGTGTTGGAGTGCATGGTGGTGCTGGCTACATTGGAGTGTGTGGTGGTGGTGGAGGTAGGAAGAAGGGAGGAGAGAGAAGGAATAAAGGGAGTAGAGAGATTGATTTAGGTGTMAGATGAATGAGTAAACTAACGGTGTTYACTAATCCATTAGAGTAAGGGTAATCCAGGAATAAGTCTAACCTCATGTATGACGGTATTAACTTTTCCAAAATTGGAAAGGTATACGGGCTTATAGGCCAAAACACACCGGGGAAAAWTCCCGTAAAACCATGAATTGCCTTCCTTATAATATGCAGTACATCGACGTTGTTTGACCTTAAGCAATGCCAAGGCCAATAAACTAGTTAGCTATGAAAAGGTGGCCACCTTGTTTTCTCTCTTTTATTTTTTTWAAAAAAAACTCTACTTTCTATATAGAAATGGATGTATTAGGTTTTGGCAGAAAGAAGAAAATCTCCGCCCCCTAAGACTCCCCACCTATACTCCATAGCCCATAGGTACACATAGATCGGCATAAGCCTAATAAACCAAGTGCAATCACACATCCATTTCTAGCATGAACTTGACATCAATTATGCTACTTCCTTCGTTTCAAAAAAATGACAACAAATAATTTTTCACGTATATCAAGGAAGAGATTTAACAATATAAACGAGCAAATTAATCAAAGCAATTTTAGCACAATGAAGAATGAGATTATAATTTTATTGTGTTTAAATTATTTTGATTAATTTGCTCATTTACATTGTTAAATCTATTCCTTGAAATACGTGAAAATGCATTTGTTCTCACTTWTTTGAAACGGAGGAAGTATTACATTCCATCATATCCTTAGTGTCCTTTCTTAAGTTGATTTTGCACCATATCTTGTTCTTGGTACCATAGCACTCTAAACATAAGAATTAAAGTCTTCCCATTCAACAACCACTTTCAACAAAAGACAAATTCAATATAATGAAAACAACGATCCTATAGGCTAGGTGAGAAGTGTGAGCCTCATCAACGAGGTGCCTTAAATAAACAAATAACAAGAGCATAATGGTTATTGATTTATTGGGTGCCACTTTAATATCATCTTGTGCGACACATTTTACCCCTAAGCCAGACTCAAGACACTCCTTTTTATACACTACCAACCACTCACTTAAGACAAACAAAATTTGTAACTTACAAAATTTTATACTCCCTCCGTCACTAAATAAATTCAACAATTGTATTAAGCATGAACTCCTATGCAAAATTTGGTAATGATAAATTAGTGGGTTTATATGGGTAAAATGATGGAAGAGAAAAAAAAGAAAAAAAAAAAGAAGGGGTGGTCCCCATGTGAAAAGGTAGATTAAGATTAGTGAGTTTATTTGGGTAAAATGAAGAGAGAGAAAAGAAGGGGACCACTTTTTTACCATAAAAGGAAAAAGATAAAATTGTTGAATTTTTTTAGTTACATCTAAAATGCTACTCAGGAAGACAACACATAATTAAGCACCATTCCTAAACAATTTCTAAGCATTAAAGCATTGTCAAAGAAAACACAATGTTCAATGACAAGTAAATTTAGCAAAGATCGCCATCGACAAGGGCCCATATCACCACCAGGACCACCACCCTTAATACAAGCATCACTACAACTATTTTTGACATTCAATGAAGTTCACCACAAAACAGGCGCAATTATTCGTCCACTAAAAGATAGTCTCTTGCATCACTTACTAATAGGAATGAGAAGCCCCATTTCGCCCTCCAATCAAGTGCACCATCCCTTATCACCACAAACTCTGTCTTCATCTACAATTCTTTTTCTCCAGACCCTCTAACAGTCTCACTTACCCACTTACTCCCTCATGCCTCATCCCCACTAAGGGTGGCAAACAAATGCCCAACATAATGCCACAGTTGAATCAATCAACACATTTATGATTTATCAGTCACATTTGCAATTATGGGAGAGGTGAGGAAGAAAATACAGGTTGTGAATCAAGATGGGGAACCAACGCTGCCTAAAAATTTGATTAAGCCCTCTTAGAACCTTAAGTACAGCTACTCCCAAAAGCATATTATTTGGCCTTCACAAGTATCAGATCAAGGTTCATGGGGAAATAAGTAAATTAGGCGACTGGCTAAATTTTATCACCTTGAAAACAGCCCTCGTCATGTTGTACCCTCTCTATCACAAGTCAACTTCAGCTCACCAAGAAAAAGAAAAAAACTATAGATGTCTCTGTGCAAGCTACAATAACTGTCCATGGGAGTTCGAATCTACTTTCAACAACAGAATATTCAAGTGTCACCTAATTCGCTGAAGCATTGGTATATGATTGGTCAAACAGTACAAGAACACAATTTTTCCATAGATTTGTTAGGGCAGTCCAAAATTGAACCACTGTAATTTAAGACTTCAAAGAACTCGTGAAAAACAAGGCTTTCCACCCAAAATAATRACCATCTTGACAGATGAGACAGCATTAAAGAAAGAGATATACACCTGATCCATGCGAATTTTGTCAAGTTTTTGCATAGCAGATCCTTCTTTTGCCTTTTGCTGCTGCTCGGATCTCTGACTCTCAATCTTACTGTAAAATTCATCCAAAGCTGCATCAAATGTTTCAAACTTTACAAAATCCCTTGATTTGAACTGGTTTAGTAAGAGAGGACAATATTCATCATAAACCTGCATGCAAAATACCAAAAGAGAAGTAATTGTCACTTCCAGATAGGTTGTACAACAGCATCTTCTAAAACACGACAGATAAGCTTAACCAGTTAATGTATAAGAATTCAAAAAACCAGCAAAACAATCAAAACTGTTAAAGAACAACCTTGCTGGAATTTTCAGGCTCAGTTGCACCACAGTCCTTTCCCCCTGGTTTCTTTGTCTGCATCAAAATATATCCTTCAGGAACTTTACTCCCAAGTATAACATCCTCTAGCCAATCCTCAAATCTGCTCACAGCTTGACCCAAGATCTCAACTGTACCCTCATCCAGCTTGTTATCTTTAGAAATTTTCAAGCTTGGTGTCAAACCCGCATCCAATATAATATGTTCAGACAACTGAGGACCATAACCTAATCCCTCTCCGAGGACCATCTTCAATGTGCGCTGTTTTGCACGAGAGCCATCATTTCCAGCCTTGTTTGTATCAGGAACTTTTCCACCCTTCTTACCACTTTTTTTAGTTGTAGAGGTGTCCAAAGCAGGATTTCCATCTTCCTCTATAACTTTAACTTCTTCATCTTCACCCTGATCATATGAAGCTGCCAGAGCTTCCTTCAGTTTCAAGCAGGTGCTTCGTTTAAAAACCCGACAAATTTCAATTGGATAACGATGCCGCGACATGATTGCAACACCTTTATCATCATCRCTGTTAAATAAATAGTAGCTCAGTAGCTTAACACGTAGAAGATTGAACTAATTCAAATATATAATATTTTAACTTGAAGCACAGTTATACAATCTTGAAATTGCAGGTTTCACCGCAGATCTTCAGGAGGAAAAAAAAAAGCATAACAAAAACGGAAATTACAAGCTAGATGAGCAAAACATCAAACATTTTTTTTAAAAAAATAAATAAAAAATCATGTTGACCGACAGTATATATAGTTCAAATACCATATTACGATATCGCACAGAACTCGTTGCATTGTGTTTCCCTAACTACTTTTCAGCACAACATTAGATAATCTGGTTTCAGAACAGTTCTATATGGACCTATAGGCTACAATAACTACCATAGGAAAGAAATAAAGAAGGTAACTGCATCAGCAAAACTTCTTCCCACTACATCAAGCAGACTAATTGCTGCTGTTAGTCAGTATGACAAGTCATCTATCCCTAGGATTCAAGGATAAAAAGCTTATTTATATGAACAAACAGAAAGGGCTTATCTGGTTGACAAAAAAAGTCTTCGGAAGTAGAAATTTATAGGAGATAAATTAAAGAGGAGAAACTTATCGGGGCGAGTAAAATTCCTGAGTAATTTCTATTTCCCAAATACAACCCAAAAAGAGTTGGAAAAATTGATGGGAATAATCCCACCTTTGCTCGATCCACCAATAATAATCCCAACTCAATTTAATCCAAAAAAAAAACCGAACTTGACCCATCATCTTCCCATATTGCACTAAATGAAGATTTAACCTATTACTTTAGGTAACCAACCCTATTTTAGCATGTTATTTAGTTTTATTTAATTGAATAAACCACCACCCATCATCCATCACGACCCACCACCCTTTGCTCACCTATCATCCACCATCACCACCCCCACCCTCGAAACCACTGCCCCCACCACTTGAAACACCGCRGCCGCGAACGTGCTCCACCACCCCAAATACCTCACTCTGACGCACCGCACTCCACCACCCTCCAACGCAAACAATTTCAAGCCCCAATTTCCCCCAAATCGATTTAGGGTTTTACAGATTTGGGGGAAATTGGGCCCCGCAAAAACACCATCACCACCATAGAAACACCAAACCACTGGGATATCGAATTAGTTTTTGATTTTGAATTTGTTTTTGGTTTCGACTTTGTTTTCGAAATTGGTTTTGATTTGCGAATTTGATTTTGGGTTAGGTTTCTTTTTAAAATTTTGAGCATGGGGCGGTTGTGATTGCGTGGGTGGTGGCTTGCAAGGGAGAGAAGTTGGGTTGCGAGAGAAAGGAGTGGGTTGCGAGGGAGGTGGCTTGAGAGAGAGAGAAGTAGGTTGTGAGGGAGGTGGCTCATGAGAGAGAAGTTCGGTTGCGGCGGCGCACCTTGGTTCAGGGCAAGCAGTGGTGTGGTATGGGTGGTGGTAAGTGGCGTGATGGGGGTGGTCAGGGTGTGGGATGGGGGTGGTTCGTGAGGTGAGGGATGAGTGTAATTAGGATTAGGATTTTATTTTTAGTTATCTTTTTTTTWAAAAAAAGAATCTTGACTTGATTAGCAGGCCATAGATCGTGGGTGCAAAATGGGAAGATGGTGGGTCAAGTTCGGTTTATTTTTGGATTAAATCGAGTTGGGATTTTTATGYGCAGATTGAGCAACACTGGGATTATTCCCATAAATGTTTCCAAAAGAGTTTGCACTAGACAGAAATAGAACTTCTTGCTATTGTAACTTCATGGAAAGATTGAACTCCTATGCTTAAACAACTGATAATATGTTTTACTATTTATATTTTTAATAATTTAGGTATTTCGTCAGCTATAGAAATTAATAAATTATAAACATTATTACRAAAGATTCTAAACAAACCAATTAACACACCTATAAGGTCAAGAGCAAGTTAACATGTTCTCAMAAGCATATCATTGTGAACCTATGATAACAATGGAAAGAATGTCCCACTATCACTGTACAGGTACTCTTAAAAGTCACAATCAATGCAGGTGTATGCTGTACTAGTAATAAAAAGAGTGAGTACTGCATTCAAGAATTATTCCAGCAGTGAATTCAATTTCTCTTTAAGGTCCTATAACGCCGTACAAAACTTCTGCCCACCTTTCAATAAGTAGGGAACTACCATTTTCCAATTCAAAACTACTAAATCATGCCAAATTGCAGATACTCAACGGAAGCAATAGCAAGGTAACTCACCTATGAGACCGAAGAAGAGTTAAGACAGTGTAATCTGGATCCGCAAGAATAATGTTTCCTTGAGCATAAAGCTCCAATATTACATAGAAGGCATGAACACCCAATCCAAACTGGAAAACAATAATCTGGAAACACCGAAAACGAACAAAAGGGAACAATTAATCATTAACTGCGGAAGACTACGGCTATATCTCGAAGTTAAACTTAATTTGCACATCAATACTCTAACAATTACATTCAATAAAGTAGTACATCATATCACATTGATTAAAATTCACATTTAACTACATATTTTTGCATAATCACCTGCTCAATTGTACATTAGAATTTAGAAGTACGAAAACACTTTAATTTCAGGTGCATACAATATAAAGTTAACAATAAGTATAAACTGAACAAACAAAATGAGCTTACCCTATCATACCCAAGTTGCCTAACATCTTCAAGCCTCTTAGTACGAATATGCTTCCTCAATTTCAAAGTAAAGCCAGATGGTGTATTACTCTTATCCCTAGCAAAATCAAAACCCAATTGCATAAACAACAAAATCAATCGATAACGACAACGACYACAACGGAAAATCAAGTTACCTAACATAGGCGGTAGTGTGAAGGCGAACACCACTTTCAATCAACAACAAAACCTTCTCACTTTCACCAGATTCTGTAACTCCGCTACTGTTCATTAGCTTGAACATGTAAGTCTGCAAAATCAATCAACAAAAACAAGTAAGAATGGAATGGAATGGAACGATAATGAAATGATAATTGAAAAAAGAGAAAAAGGGTACTTTGGGAGTGATGTCGTAGACGTTGGAACAACGCATGCCGATTAAATTCCGAAGGCATTTGACTTCGGCGGCAACATCAGCCGTGTTCATTCGTACTTTCACCATCTTTCTTGAGTGTTTTTGCAAATCCTTGAGATTTCTGGGTTTTTGTTTTTGATGTATGAGAGAATCAGAGAACCAAGTTAAGAACAATATGGTCTGAGCCTCTGAGGTAACAAATGGTGTTTGCAAGTTTATTTAGTACGGAGAACGGAGTACTTCAAATTATTAGTCAGCCATCAAACATRTTGATTCTTGAGACTTCTTACACCGGTTAAATGTGTCATGTTCATATCGTTCCGTGTGATGTTGTTTAAATAAATGACTTGAACTCATCTAATCCTAATCGTGTCGTTTCAACTCGTGTAATTAAACGGATCAACAACCTCGACTCAAACTTGTTAATAACAAATCAATTTATTCACATCATTCGACGTTGCAAAGCGTTGCTTGAGAATCCCTCGTGGGAGGAAGCTTTAAAACACTGTTATAGGGAGGCTAACCGAGTTGCAGACTCGCTTGCGAACTATGGCGTGGACATGGTGGAACGATTTGAAGAGCTATTGGTCAGTCCTCGAGACCTCCAGATGATTGTTCTTTAGGATATCAGTGGCATGGCTCTTCCTAGATTAGTGTATTTTAGTTTTTTTAGCTGTAGTTTTTTTCTTCTGTCTTGGTTTTCTTTGATTCTTTTGGGCTTTGGCTATCTCTTTCTTCGGAAAAAAAATAAGTTGCGTTAGTTTTTACCACTCCTAAGTTTCTTAAAATATTGAATATGGGCTATTGCGTAATGCATGGTTCGAAAATGTGGTATCAGTCGCGATCGCGAAACGGTCACAGTGATACGGTAACGGAACTGATGTGGTCGTCGCGGAAGAATTTTTATTTTGTTTTACAAAATAAATGTATTTTTTTATCTACTCAGTAGTAGTTAGTAGTTACAYAGTACTATGATTATGTAATATTAACACAAGATATTCTAATAAAAGTATAGTCACGTGGGGTAAGAAAAACTAAATAGGGAAAGTAATACTTAGTGATAAATATCCTTGTAAAAAAATAGTAGTAGTGGGAAGCAGTCAAACAACAAGGTTAACGRTGTTAGCATCAATGAAAAGCAAGGGGACAACTGTGTGGCCTTAAATAAATAATAATTCTGACTTTTCTTTCTCTTCTTTCATCTTTCTTCGTCCTTTCTTCTTCATCTCATCTTCTTGACGAAAATAGCAGCAAGGATGTCCAAGTCGTCCATTTCTGAAAAAGGAGTACTTCACGCTTTGTAACGGGTTAGTAATGCTCGTAACGGATAAATAACGTTGCTTTATAAAATCCCGTTACAATATGGTAAATATCGTAARGYCAAGTCTGATWTCTATTACATAACGACTGCATCGCGCCATGACAGCTGTTATTTAATACCATGGCGTAATGATGTGAGCTACTATTTGRCGCTCGAAATTTTTATAATTCGTTTGAAATATATGACGAAATTCCCATTCACTCTTAATTACCCCTCTGCCCTTTTTCTGTTTCTCTTTCTAWASTGTCACTACTCCACCACCCTCTATACACACCACCACCGTAAACTACCACCACCACCACCTTTTTGACCTCTCCTTGCACCACAAATTTTTCTCCACCATCGTTAAKTGATAAGTGGCATTTCAGGCCACTTATTATAATCATTTCACTCTAAATTGAAACTTAGTTTGAGCTTTTATGTGCATATTTGTCCCTATTTTGCTCAATTGCATCACTTTAGTGAATTTGGACCTTTTTTGATAAGATGATGCATTTTTTTATGTGATTTGAATGTTTCGACACCTACTTTGATGTTTGGTTGAGTGTCGTGCAGGTGTTGGGCTAGATTGGAGGGGCATTGGAGGCATGGAAGCAAAGGAGCAAAGGCTATGGAGCAAAAGGAAGAGCTTAAGGAAGAAAACAAGCCAAAGAAGCCTTCGGAGCGACCGCTTTGGATCGGACCAAGGAGCGGTCTGTAGGTTTCTCATACATTTCCAAGGATTTAGGAGCGACCGCTCTCCCAGAGGAGCGACCTACAAGACTTCAGAGGATTTTCCAAAGGCTTAGGAGCGACCGCTCCAAACTAGAGCGATCAGAGAAGAAATTTTTGCTCGATTAGGGTTTGGGGTTGGAGCGACTAGGACTGCACACAATCCGGTRCGGATCGTAATTTAGACCTGAACCGGACCGGACCGGATGTAACCGGTCCGGTCTTTGGTCCAAAGAATTTGGGTGATTCCGAGTTTCCGATCCGGTCCGGTCTAAACCCGGAATTTTCCGATCTGGACCGGAATACAATATGTGCTCTTAAAAGTCCAACCCATTAAGCTATATTGACTTCCATTGATTT
>SNQN01001484.1:0-43984 GCA_008642245.1 Bassia scoparia
GCGCTCGCAATATTGCCGTCCGCTAGTAAGCAAAACTGACATAAACAAATAATTGAGCATCCTTTAGAACATCAGTAGGCCAAAGAACCGGATCTATTTAATTTGCGAACGGTTCTATCAGGCTCATGATGTCCCCATAACGTGAGTCTTGCAACGTTGGAGCCCGGGGTATTCCCTCAATTTAGGGAGCTATCGCCACTTCACAGGAATGAAACCCTGCGATATAGTCCATCTGAACAACTTCACAAAAAAGGTAAGGATCTCCCAAAAATATATCGTCATCAGCAAGGGAACTTTTCTTTTGTTAGTAGGCGGGCCCGAGCGATATATTAGAACAAGAGAAGGTCACAAGCACACTAGCCATGCCCTACCTATCATTAGTTTAGGCGAATATATGCGACGCAAACCACTAACGCCGGGACTCTAGTTCTGTGAATCGAATTGTACACGGGTCAAGCAAAGATCTATCCTAATTTAACTAGCTCTACACTAATGAATCAACATCATCAATCAAATGTGAAAGAGAGAGAACTTAAAACACAATATTAAACATCAAATAAAACCTCATTCTGATCGAACAACGTGGCTCTGACAACTACAACTCTCTTCTTTCCTTCTCTTCTTTCCTTACCATCTACTGAAGGCTATCAACTATCAACCACTCACGTTGAAGAAAAAGCACCGACACACCAGACCATAAGCGGCTCGTTGTTCGGTCCTGCTTCTTAGTCAAGTATGGGTACCTTTTCTATCTTACGCTTCTCGTTACTGTCGCTCTCGTCATATCTCTCTCCTAATCAATTAACCTTCGCACACCAAGAAGATTTCTCTCTGATCTACAATTTTTTCTCCACATCGGCATAGAATAACTCAGCTTTCAACGCTCCTTCTCCCCTATCGGCCCCCCCTGATTATTGGAATTGCACCCTGAGCCTCATCCAACCGGTCTTGCTGCAGCCCATAGCGTAGAAAATGGAATGCAAGACCTTGTTTCTCTTTGACCGAGCCAACAACCCAACCGATAATCGCTTGCACGCACACTGAATCTCGAAAGGGAGCGCCCAATCGGGAGGACCAATATGGGTGCGGTTATAAGAGCTTAACTTAACCTATAAAAAAAAAAAATAAAAGACTCACACACTCAGTCCGCTTGCCAGTTAAAATCAAAAGGTGCATCTTTAAGAGGAGTTGGGGTTAGCACGGTCTTCAGCAATTTTTAGGAACAGCGACTGTTCTTGAAATAAAAGCGGCGGTAGCTACCCATGCGTCCAGAAAACTCTTACCCGCCGTTACTTTCACATTAAGTTTGTGGTTGTCCACGAGTACATGTCGCTCAATACCCTGTCCTTGGCACTTCGATCTACGCTGAAGTCACTTTACGAACAATGCGTGGCCTTAGTAGTACCAAGCGCCTGGCTCAGCGCATCCCTAAAGTGACACTTTTTCCCAAGATTTGCCTAAAACCAAAATACAATTCTGTCAACATCTGTCTAACCGACAAGGAGCAATTACACGCCAAAACCAACGCACACTCATACAGAAACCCACACATTACGAAACCGAACACCTAAAAATCACCACATTACAGAATCCAAACCCCTTCCGCTAGAATGTGAATTCCGGATGATAGAACTTCTCCCTTAGAAGGTACCATCAGAAAATGCTCATCAGCAATCACGCCAAAAGAAGCTGGTGATTACACAAACCAATGGCAATGCTCTCTATTCCTGTATATTTTTTTGTCAACAGTGATCCTTCATATTTCATCTTTGGATAGGGACATTGATGTTTAAGTGTTTTGGGTTCTTCATGTCTTGATCGAAATTGTGATATGGCAAATGATGAAAGAGTGGTAATTAACTCGAAAAATATGAGTAATAGAGACCATCTTTTCGTTCTTAATAGTATTTTGGTTACTGCAATAATATTTGTCGGAAAATGCTTGGTACCTTCCATGCATTTGATTTCAACGTAGAATGGGAAGCAATGGGAGATGGACAACTCTTTTTTATAAGATGTGCTGAGAGATTGTTTCAGAAAGAGATGCGACGGTCTGCGGTGGTGCTGAGCTGGTGGGTTCTGGTTGGTTCGTAAAATGTTGTGCGACGGTTGCGCGTATTAGATGAATAGATGGAATGGAGGTGCGGGTGGTTCGGTGGCAGCGCAACCAATCAACAACCAGTGGCAGGCGCAACAACAACAACAGTCGGGCCAGCGGTGGTGGAGCAACAACAGCAACCGCGAGCAGCAGCGCAACAGTGGCAGCGACGCAGCAGATCGACGCAGAGGGAAGGAGAGAGAGAGGGAAGGAGAAAATAAGAGAAGAAAGGCAGAGAGAGGACGGCGCCTTTTGTGGTGTTTGGTTGTGGTGCAAGAGAGGAGAGGAGGGTGGTGGTTTGAAAGAATGATTTTTTTTTAAAATATTGTTTTTTTAGTTACAATGGTTGAATTAGGGTGTAAGTAGTTAAAATTAAGGGACTTAATTGTTAAAAAACTAACGCGTTAGTTTTCCATCCATAATAAGGGCATTTTGAGCAGCTATTTTTGTCTAACCCGGTGGGTAACCTGAGGCATTTCTAAAACTCGGGGGGTACCTGAGGAATTAAGCAAACCTCCAGGGGTACTGAGGAAAAATCCCAAAATATTTTATGCGCCAGCTTGGCAATGGGTCCCACGAGGACCCAGTCTCTTCTTTCGTCTGCAAAGACGAGAAATGAAAGACGCATCGTTTGGAATGATTTTTGGTTTCTTGGCAAGAATCACACATTGTGGCCCATGATTCTTTGGGTTTAGAGATGACATGACCCAAAAAAATCATTGTTGTACATGCTCTCTACCAAAGACCCCCAAACTCTTTCTATATCAAAGCTTGCAATATTTCAAAATATCGTAACCTGCCTACCGTGTGTTAATGAGGAGTTCATGACATATGTAGAGGGAAGTGACTAATTTTCACCAAAAGTTAGGGTTCAAAATTACCATCTATAATGTAAATTCAAACGAGTAATTAAAAAAGATTTCCTCAATATACCATTGAGTTTTGGCTTATTAACTCAATACCCTTATGTTTTGAAATGTTGGCCCACCCATAAATTATACATTATTCTCTAAAAAAAAATGTTTCTCTCATGGAAACCTAACACCGTTTAAGTTTCATCCTTTTTAATCTTAATTACACACAAAATTAACTCATTACCCTAATACCATTAAAAATAAATTTTTTCATGTCCTCCACTAACTCATAGACCCTACAAAACTACCCACATGTGCCAACACCGCTACATAACCCAACCTTATCGAAGCTGTTACAAATTTGAATAAAAATTTCAATCTGTGAAATTCAAATACGGGCTTAATTCGTTTAGTTTTGATTGCCAACATTCTGGCATTCTAATAATTTTGTTTTTATTTTGCAATCAAGAGTTTATTCGAAATGTAAAAACCCTAATTTTTTTTCTCTGATTTGATTTAAATTATTAATCGTCGAATTAGTTCAAAAATTTGTTTAAACAATAAAATATGCTCGAAATGGTTTTTCATTGCTTGCATTGTTCAAATTTACCAAAATTAATTTCAAAAGGTTCGATAAATCTGGGTCGATGTTTGTGGCATTGTGATTTGTGATCGTTATAACAGTTGGTGGTGTATGTCTCATAGAACTCATGAGAAGTCGATCCAGTTGTTTTCATAATAGATAAAGACAAACAGGGAAGAAAGAGAAAAATAAGTTCAAAATTTGGAACCAAACCCCACTCAATATAACGTTGTTACTATACTGTTGTAGTGAAGGGTATTTCAGGGAAATAATCTAACCTTAATGGTGCTCTACGACTTTTCAAAACACAGGGTATATAGGTTAAAGATCTAACCTCAACGGGTATATGGGAAAAATCTCAATTAAACATATTTTAATGGCACATGGCTAATTAACTACTCGTACTAGAATCCAACTTGGATTTCTCAAATACCGTTTCTATTGATCATGATAAATTCATTTTTTTTTTAAAAAAAAACTAATTTCTCATTAACCATTCATTACTTTTAAAATTCTGCAAATTATCATAGTACACTTGTACCTAAGAAAACAAATATGCCACTGTCTCATTTTCAATTATCATCCAAAAGATTACCGAGTACTCCCGTAATTGCTTCTTGAAAAGTCAATGCAACAATGAAATACCTAAGTTGTTTATTAAGAGGTGACCATGGGCGCCGTGGTTCGGGCCGAGCTTGGCTAAAAATATAGGACTGATAATCGGCTCGGGCCTTAAAGTTTGGTCGCCCAAAAGTCCGAAAAAATATAATGCAGGGACTAACGGGCTTTTTCGGGTCCGGGTCCCACAAAATTTTAACCAAAATGCCTAAAATTTAATCGACGACGCCCGGCAAAAATGACAATTTCGGGCCAAAAAAGTCGTGACCCAAAGCCCGCAAAAAATTTGGGTCGGGCTTTGCGGGCCGAGCTTTTTTGATCACCTCTAGTTTATCTTGGTCACGATTTTTTGCTCAACCTAATAACAAAATTAAAGGCAAAATAAGTCAATGTCGCTTAAGACAATTCTTCTCGACACCAATCATAATTAATCAAAATTCAAGTTTTTGAGATTCTATCAGTAATTAGATCCTTGTTTGATGAAAACTGACTCTAATAAATATAATATTTTTTTTTCTTGAAATTGGTGAAGAATTTTGTCTTGTTCATTTGGTGTTTGAAAATGGAGATGCAAAGGAAGAAAAGAAAAAAAGAAATTTTTTTTATTTATTATAATTAAACTATGGTTTTTGTAATATACATAGTTAAAGTTAACACATTAAACCAAGTGGGTTATGTTTTCACTTTCTTCTTTTCGTGAGTTATTGTGGATACTTATACAAAAATATGGGTACACCTTATAATTAAGTCAGTTTACTCAATGCAATTGAATTATTTAGGAAAAATTTCAAGAACCACCTTTTATAATGTTTTTTTTTCAAAAACTACTTTAAAAATTTATTTCATTTTTTCCAAAAAATACCTTTAAATTTATTTTTCCAATAAAAATTACTAATATAACAATTTTTTTTAGTACACTACGACTTGACGGATATAGTAAAATTGGGCCCATTAATGATAGTTTGACCATCTCATGTATGTGCACATGTCTTCTATTGCATTACAACATTAGTTCATTTGTTTTTTATTCTTTATTTCTTGTATTTGAACCTTTCCTCTTTTTTTTAATTTTATAACTAACTTTTCTATTCATTTATTAAAAAAAAACAAATCCTTTTCTACTGTAATATTATCAACCGATTGTTGACTTGATATCCAAGGTTGTGAAATGTTAAAATTGTCTACAATTGTCTTGAACATGTGAAATGGTAGATTGTTGACTTGATATCGAAGGTTGTGAATTGTGAAGACATACAAAATGCAGTTGAGCTTGGCCACACTACCAGACCTCAAAACCACACCTCCAAACCGTTGTCGCATCACATCGTTGGACCGTCGCCGCACCACATCACCAGAACATCGCAGCACCACACCAACCACATTGCCGCACCATTCACACTTCCATATCACTGCCAAGGATGTCACACCAAATTTACACTTCCATATCACTGCCAAGGATGTCACGCATCAAATTTTTGTTCTCGAATTCGATCATAAATTTGATTTTTTCGGTTTTCGCTCTTGAATTCAATCTTAAATTTGAATTTCGTTTTTGAATTTCATCTTTGATTTGAATTTTGTTCTTGAATTTCTTTGTGAAATTGAATCCCGTAAGTTAGGGTTCTGGTTTTGGTGGTAAAATTTGAACAATTGAAGTAGCAAATCCATGGCCATTACCTTCCTACAGCGAAGAAGAAGAATATATAGAGTGTTTGAGCACACAAATTCCATTATACACCATGGTGTATAATGGAATATATACACCATAGTCCATTAAATGCATTTGTGTGTAATTAATTTATTTTTTCAATGGCTATATATGCATTTAGTCATTCAAATTATGAACATGTTAATTAATGATTTGAACTATCCTTATTAATTGTTGGCACTTAATATGTAATTATATTTTTTTCAACATTTAAAGAAAAATTTAGTTATTACTACATATAAGCATTTAATGAATTTTTATAATGTTTTTCATCTATTTAAAGTATTGTCAACTTTTATTTTATTCAAAAGAATTTTACACTATAATGATTTAAAAARACATAAACTCTTAATATGATTTCAACACGAGAAATAAAACATTACACRGAACAYCGTGTAAACCTTCACAGAACATACATCACGATTAAAATGTCATGGAACATCATACTATCCATAATATTCCTTTGATCTTCTTCCAATTATTGTCATAGAAGCAGATTTTTGCAAGAATGATCATAGAACAAGCATAAGTATCGAAGAACAATCAATAATTAAAGAACAAGGACTAAAGTACATAACATCTATCTATAGAACATAACTCATAGAAAAGTATAATATGATGATAGACATTTTCATGTGCCTTCCTTAAGAACACTCTAAACACAGAACACATCAAAGAACACAAACACTCATAAGAGCAATCATCTAAAAGTAAAAACAATTCATGGATCATGAAATGGACTTGAATCCACAAACAACGGATAATAACCATAACAAATATTCTCAAAGAACAAACATTTCACCTCGAGCTAAAACAAAGGAAACATCATTTAGCAGATTTCGTTCGCTTATGAACTCTCATTGAACATGTTATTGCATCATAGAAAAAAAGACTCACAATATCTTACTAATAATTGGGTTTGAGAAGCACATGGGAAGAAAATTGGGTTTTAGATACAATAGTATTTTGACCGGCGTTGCCTGGATCATACGATTTCATTTTTTATTATTATTTCGTTTCTTTATGAATTCATTGGTTTTTTATATTGTGCAAATTTGAAGTACAATATATCGTGAAAATTGCAATTGTAAAAATAATTGGTGAATTTTGAAACTAAATAAAAAAAGAATAATATTAGATATACTATATCGGTTCCATAATTTTCGGTGCATTTGAAGGTATTTTTCCACATTCATAGATGAACTCCACGTATTTCATCAACATGTAATTCTCGGTTTATTTATGTTTTGTGGCAGTGCATGCAATTTCCTCAATTGAGTTGTTTTTTATTATATTATATTATATTAGTATTATTTATTATATTATAATTATTTTATTCTGTTTTGTGATGGTGCTTTGATTTCATTTGGTAAAGCTTTACTCCAATCATTTTACTTTTGCCTCAATAGTATATAATAATGAGACAAGAATACATAATGATTTGTAAAAAAAAATCAATAATATGTATAACAGATATTCATAGTATATAATGGAAAAATGTTATACTATATATAATAATAATAATTTATTATATATAATATTATTATATTATTATTATTTATTATTTATTGATTAATAGATGTGTGTATATCATTAGACTCTAAATGAAAAACATGAGTTGAAATGGTTAAATAAAATAACGGGGATGAAAGATAGAAGGAAAAAGTAGAAGATGATAAATCTTAAAGAATAATTGAAAGTTTAGTAGTGAAAATTAATTCGAATATGATTAATGATCGAATGTGCAACAATTAAAAAAAACACTCTTTCATGAATCACAGCAAAGTTGAGTCAGTGGCGTGTCTAGTATTGTCACGCTTTTATATATATTGTAGTTTGTAGATTCTATATCTAAAGGAAGCTAGTCATGGCAAGTCAGTTGATCGTTTAAAATCCCATTTATATTAGTGCATTTTAACATATTCGTAATGGTAGTGTAAATTAAAGAAAGTGTATATTTGGGTATTTTTGAAAAAATAATTAAAAGGTAGTTTTTAAGAAAAACTATATTAAAAAGGTAGTTTGAAATTTCATATGATTTATAGGGGCAAAGTTAGGACAATCGAACTGAAAATAAGCGGGTAACATACCTTTAAAAGGGTACGATTGGACCATTTATGAAAAAGAATTGGTTCTAGTTCCGACTATTATTTATCTCATCGTACTAATTCGAACTCTTCATTGTTGTTCGTAACCTAATTTTTCCAAACTTGTACTTTAATTATATTGGTGAATTTTTATAGTAAAGTAATATTTACGCCTTAGTAAATCACTAAACAACACCAAATAATTTCATTTTCTATCTTCTTTCTCCTTCATAACCCAAGCTTTTCTATCTCGATTTTCTCTCTTCCACCAACAACCCTCCCACAGCTTCTACTATGCCTCTACGATCACCCCTTCACCTACTTGCACGACGCTCTCCACCCGATTAGCCTTCAACGAGCGCTGTTCGAACACAGTGGCACTCGCATCGCTTGATTGCACAATACAACAACAACAAGTATTCTCTAAATTTGATTCATCCGAATTCGATTTCACACCCTCGCGCGTCGCGACCTTATTTTCAGCGAGTCCACCAATCCCTCATCGTGCCACAAAATAATAACCAGCCGTCGCGAATTAGAAATTGGAGATTGAGGTTTGTAGATTGGGGATTAGGTTCAAATTGTGGGTTTCGAGTGGTGGCTTGACGATCATGAGCTGGATGTATGGAGAACGCGGTGTGGGCACTGCGGGCTGTTGGTGTGGGGGCCGCAGGGGGTAGGGTTGAGTGGTTTGAAGGTTGATGGTGATGGCTGATTGGGTGATGGTTGCTTTGTTTTTTAGTAGGATCAACTGTCTTTTGATAAGACTAAACATACTAAACTTATTTTACAATGTTAACTCAACTTAATACAAACATTAGAGTGCGAGAAATGTTACGGAGGATGTAAAAAATGCATTTAAACATTGGGTTGGAAATAGAAATCAATGTCACTGGGTTAATGATATGTATAAGTATATTCTCATTCACTTATTTTTAACTTATTTTTTTCTCTAAAAATAATAATCACATAAATAAGTTAATAGAAATGTTGTATTACAAGTTGAAACAAAGTTTTTGGAAAGCTTACATATCAGATAAAGAAGGAAGTATTGATCATGATATAAGCCTAGATAATGATTTGTACTCACTTATTGATTATTGTTAAAGATGAAGAACAACATCTAGATGTTGTCTTGGGTTGAAAATTTGTGATTCCTAAATTTTGATGAAATAGAAAAGGAGAAACTTAAGTTATGCAATAAATTAGATGTAAATATTGGTCATAATTCTCGTTAATTCTAACCACATCTTTCTTTCTGTCCCCAACTGTCTTTGTCTCTGTCCTTCCTTTCTCTCACTATTCTCCTCCTAATCTTACTCATCTCCAAAACCGCTAAAATGCGGTATTTCTTTTTTGTTTTGGGCAATGAGACCTTATACAACATAGATTCTACTCTGATGACGCGTATATCAATTCCCACTTTTTCTGATTAGGGTTCTAATTTCTCAGGCTTCTTTTTTTTTATTTTTTTAAAGTTTCATTTTTAGTGTTTTTCCTGGGAGTTGGAGGATTGGTTTTCCCAATCTTGTTGTGCAACAGAAATTTATTCATTTCCAGTTAAAGGGTGGTAAAAGATTCAATCTTTGTGTTCTTTAAATGTACATGTAGTAGTTAGTTGGAGTACTAGTTTGTGCATTTGATTGATTCTAATTTATGGGTCAATATTTTGGCTGGGAATGCTATCTTTGATTAGCTTCTTTTCTTTCTTTTTTTTTTCCTTGATTTTTTCTGACATTAAGACAGAAGTTTTGAATTTGGTTCAGTGGGTAAATCTGACTCCCCAACAGATTGAGTATTGTTGAATTTCTGGGTTGCAGTAGATTTAAAAGAAAAAAAAAGCAAAAATAAAAATAAGGGTGAAAGATGGATCGCTATTGGTGGAAGTTCAAGATGGGAAGAAAAATTGGGAGTGGTTCATTTGGGGAGCTGTATCTAGGTACAGTCTAATTGTTTTCAACTTGTAAATTGTTTAAGAGATATGGGGTTTGACCAAATTTTGATATCTTTTTTTTGATTGATCTAGGGGTCAATATTCAAACTGGAGAAGAAGTAGCTATCAAATTGGTATGATCTTCATCTTGTTTTTCATAAATGTTGCTTAGTATTGTGTGTATTACTTATTATATGATGAATTTGGGCTGCATTGTTCTATGTCTGATGGTTGTAATGTTTACTTGTCTATACTTAAGAATCTATTTCTGATGGTTGGTAATGTGTGCTTAGATTGTAGGATTCTCAAAAGCTTGGTTTTTTGGTAGTTTTGTTGTAAAATGACAGTGTATAGTTTTTAATGGGTGTCTTGCAGTCTTAGTTCCTTTTGGTTAAACTGGAAAAGAATCCTTTTGCTGTTGAGTTGGACAAATGAGTGTTGATTAGTTTTTGGCTCATGCCCCCACGGAAAAGGAGTCTCATTTGAAATGAATTCATTTCAATGTCATTGTAGAAAGCATGATGTGTACTGATGTGCATTTATGTCACCCATATAATCATACTTTTCCATTTAACCTTTGGAAGAGAATGAAGCACTCGTGTTTGATTAGTCCCTAGGATATTGTGTTTTCTTGGCATTAGTTGCATGTGCCCTTWATTAGTTGGTGAACCTGAATATTCTGCCATATCATCTGAATTATTGACATTTTTGTACAGGAAACTGTGAAGACCAAGCACCCCCAGCTACACTATGAATCAAAGTTGTACATGCTGCTTCAAGGAGGAAGTAAGTGTTTCTGTAATACACATGTATGACAAGGTTGAAATCTAGGAATTTGTGAACACGTGCACATAAAAAGCAGTTTGTTTAACTGCTGTAGTCTATGCTCAATGTTACCAATGTTGAGCAGGGGAAAGGATATGCAGTGAATGCAATATTATTAATGTTCATTRTATTATATTCTTAAATATTTGAACTCCTTAAACTTTTTGATATGACTACTTTTATACGGCTTCCCTTGAGGAGCAACTCTGTCAGGGCTACGATGTTTAACCTTGATGTACATTATGCTTKTGCTCAGAATTTTGTGAATCAAGAATATTGTCTGCAATAGAATCAACTCATTGCTAACTTGTACTTTTCCTTGGTTAAGCTGGAGTGCCCCATCTCAAATGGTTTGGAGTTGAAGGTGAACACAATGTAATGGTGATTGATCTTTTGGGACCTAGCTTGGAGGACCTTTTCAACTACTGCAACAGGAAGCTTTCATTGAAATCAGTATTAATGCTTGCTGATCAGTTAGTAAGTATTTTCAAATTCTTAATACACAATCTATCCTGAGSTGGTGTTAATGTTTTTAAATCTTTGGTTGCTTTCAGATTAATAGAGTTGAGTACATGCATTCAAGGGGATTTCTTCACCGTGACATAAAACCTGATAATTTCTTAATGGGACTTGGTCGCAAAGCAAATCAGGTACTAGCTTGTGCTATATATTAATACTTATTCATGTTATTTGACATATTGTTTTTTCCCCCTTTATTATGGGTATAAAGATATGTATCCTTAGACTGCTAAGAATAATGGAAAAGATTAAGTTTCAAGGAGATGTTTGAAGTTTAGACTTTAGAATGCAAATGTACATTGTACACCACACCGACTTCACCTTACAATAAAGTTCTGTTTTTCTTTTTGACTTTTTGTAAAATACTTGGCAGACATAACTTTACTATTAAGTATCTTGCTAGGGGTTGTTCATAGTGCTTTTATATCATTCATTTCATATTTGCAACATGAAAGTTTCTATAAATTGCAAATGACTTGGAATTTATCACGTGCGCCCCTTACAAATGGAAGCAAATGAAAATTCTACATGATATCCCTCTTGTTTTGAAAGCTACACATGATAGCTCAAGAACTGTCAATGTTTTTGACTTCACATTGCACACGTGCACCCTTAGGAGCGATGGGTAACTATTTTAGTAACAAACGTAGTTATAATGATTAACTGAACCTTGTGAGGTGTACGATGTTGGTGCTTAAATGTGTTATTAAAAATATACAATAGCAAGCAGAGGGATTGTCTTATTTGTTCAAGTACATGTGTTGTAAAGCTCCTTCACCAGACCAGTTACTGCGAGTCCAAAGTAATATAAAGGTGATCATTGAAGAACAGAATGATTTGCAATAGGATAGAAGATGCAAGACACATGAACCAACTTAGTTGTTAATTGGATTAGTTTTCTCATAAATAAACACTTACAATTTCTGCCTGATGCCCTTGTCCAGAATTTGACATATTTCACCCTTTTCCCTATTATTATGGCAGCTGAGTTGGTTTTAGGTGGCTTGAAATACGTAAGCGAAGTATTCTAATTTCTTTGAATTGAGTGTATTGTTACTGATGAAAATGGGTCTACTTGATGTGGGATCGAAATAGGCATATGGTTATGTTTATAGCAAGTGTTTCAATCCTTGTTTTGGTACGGTGAAAATCTTCACTTGGTTTGAGGGAGGGTAATGCATAAAGAATGAGAAGACTTAAAGAGGCATTGTTTGTGAGTGTATGCTGATTTAAGCCGTGGAAGAGTGTATTACTACAGAGGATGACATAGTACATGTTTTGGTATTAGATGGATCGAAAAACTTATATCTAATTTGTTTTTACTTCTTTTGAAATCAATATTAGTAGATGTTACAAGTTACATACAAAATGTTTTGCAGACAATGTAATGGAAATATGATTAATAGTGATAAGCAACTCCTCCAATGCTCGTAACCATGTGACTGAATATTTGGGAAGGTTATTTTGTAATATGAGCTAAATGTTGTCATCACTCATCCAGCAATGCCCTTAGTTGGTACAAATAGGGGAGTCCGATGTAGCCAGTAATTAGTGCAAAGAGAATCTTGAATTGAGTAGCAACACTCAGTCAGTAAATGATCAATATTTGAATTTTGGCAGAAAAAGAATTATTATCTATATTTTTATATGAAGTAAGCAATTGGAGAAGAAACTTACAGGGGTAGCATTTATGTGCTAGACCTCTTTTAGGGCCTACTTGTTTTGTTTAATTTATAGTTCTTCTTTTATAAAGAAGACACTTTAGATAACTATTCTCCTATGTTTTTTCTGTTAGGTGACTTATTGTATTATGGTTAGCAAGAATACGATCAGAATCTGCAACTCTAGCAATACCTACAGTCATCGCATGGTCTATTTTCTTTGATAATTGGTATACATAATGTAAATCAGCATCTCTGAAGGCTATTGGGTTCCTGCTCTGAGTATGTGACTGGCTTCATTTTGACTGAATGTAACGGTATGATTTGCAGGAGAACAAAGCCTAACTGGTGTTGACACGTATGCAGTGTTAACACCATCTTGGAATTGTGATGATTGATTTTAAATGTGTTGTTTATTTCAACAAAATTTCTGTCATTGACAGTTTCACATCATTATCTTTGCTTATGTTCTGTATGTTGTGCAGAACAAAGCAGCGCGGATACTCTGATATCGCTTGGCGTATGTTTTATGATTTCTTAGAGGAGTGTTGAATTCCTATAAAATTTTCGTGTTTATTTTCTATTCTCTTTGATTTGTGGTCGGAGGATCTGCCTTTTCTCTCTCTTATGTTCTAAATGTCGCTGTGTTTGATCTGTGTCAGTCTACCTTGGCAAGGGTTGAAAGCAAATACGAAAAAGCAGAAGTATGATAAAATCAGTGAAAAGAAGATGATGACTCCCATAGAGGTACCATGTCATTTCTTGACCTCGATTTCTATTATTAAACTTCTTTTTTATTAACGATCTGTATCTAATGTGTATGATCCTTGCATATTACACAACTATACCTCTAATATATCTTTATTCGATACTAGCTGGGTATAACAGTTATGGTTCTTTTGTGGTTGCCACTAATCTTTTTCCCTTAACATTGATTTGTAATTTACTTATTTGTAAGAAAAAATTCCTTCGACTTCATACTTTGCATTGCCACTGTATGGAACTGGAAATAAAGTACATCTAATTGTGATATGTATTCAACAGGTGCTTTGCAAATCATATCCGTCAGAGTTTGTATCATACTTCCACTACTGCAGATCGTTACGCTTTGAAGACAAGCCTGATTATGCATATTTGAAGAGGCTTTTCAGGGACCTATTTATTAGAGAAGGTATGGCTAAGACATATATAGAATATTATAAGAGGGGTTCTTGCCCTCTATTGATTTTGTACGTTGACTTGTGTCTGTGCTCTATTCTGCAATTTAGCCTATGTTTGTCTCTGATAAATCTTTCTATCAGTAACGCCTTAGTGGTAACAAWGTTTAAATTGTGTTGTTGTAGGTTATCAGTTTGACTATGTATTTGACTGGACTATAATGAAGTATCCCCAAATTGGTGGTAGCGGTGGTAGCTCTAGAACACGGGTCAGTATTTTTTTGTTTTTAATTGGACAATTGGTGCCTGCCTTTATATTTTTAACCCAATTGTTTGTGTTTTTCAGTATCCTGGTCCTAAGCCAGCTTTGAATGCAGGACCATCTGCAGAAAGACCAGAAAGGCCCTCAGGTTTGTGCTTTCTCCTATCTCTCTTTCTCTTTTTATGGAGCGACATGATATTCATTTCTAGCATTATTTCAGAATTTAAATTAYCTTAGTCCTTTATTTGGCTATCACTGCACGAAATAATCGCATTTGGTTCATGTAGCCAACCCCACTTTTGGGATTAAGGCTTTGGTTTATTTATCTACCTACCAAGATTTACCCTCAGCCAAGCTCAAAATAATAATGCTGTGCTGCAACATCATATTAGTTCAAGCATAGACTACCTGATTTCCGTTCAAGCATAAACTTTGATACCAGTTTAAATATATATTCAGAAGTATCTTCTTACTCGATCCTCTTGTATTTGCTTGAGAGTGAACCTCAGCAAATTAAGAATGTTGTGTGAAGCTAGACTACATGATTTCAAAACGTTATGTGTTTTTGCCCTTTGTGTCTGCTCGAGAATGATCCTCAGCCAAGTTCAATATAAGGATGCAAAGTCGATAATATTTATCGCAAATGCATGCACACTGTTAGCTGCCTAGTTCCATTTCCCCCCCACTTAGGGGAGTAAGGCTTTGATTCATTGATTTGATTTATTATGATGGCTGACAATCAGTTCTTATTATGTTATATAGTGGGGCGTGAGCTACGGGATAGACTTTCTGGTGCAGTAGAAGCCATTTCCCGACGAAATGCTTTAGCTTCTGGTGATCACTCCAAACAAAAGACATCACAAGATTTAGCTCCGCCCAGAGACATGGTAATTCTCCGGTAGCTCCTTTGTTTTTCTATGGTTACTTGCTTATATAATCAGCTGATTTGAATTTTATGCGAACATTGTTTATGTAGAAAGTTATTATCCTAGCTTCCTTTCCACAAGTATTTGCTCTTTCCAAATTTCTAAGTGATTCCATTTGGTCTATAGAGCACTATTATAGAAGAGCTCATTCAATGACTAATGAGTGTAGAGGATTGTGCTCTATCTCAGTGCAATAATCGGTTTCTTCATTTTGCAAAATTAATTTTAAATGTAACTTTCAGATGATCCTTAATGGGAATTTGGAATGTATTTCTAACAATAAGTTTGCAAATCTTAGCAACGAGACTCGGAGAAGGTAAACCTTTCTCGAGTTAGCAGCTCTACTAGAAGAGCCACTGCTGTCTCAAGCAGCAGGCCAACGTCATCTGGTGACCTTGGAGAGAATCGTACAGGTCGACTTGCGTCTAACGGGACCTACCGTCATACCTCCAATGTACAGAGGCTTCACCAAGGAATAGARTCAAGGCCTACTTCACGAACACGCGCATCTGCTTCACGAGGGGTCCGGGATGACCATATCCGTAGCTTTGAAATGCTCTCTCTCAGAAAGTAACATGTTCAGTAAGACAAATAATGCAAGCCAAACGGTAATTGCATTTTGTTTAATCTTGATCTGGCTGTTATCTTACTCTTAAACATTACCAATTTTTTATCATCACGAAATTTCATCTGCCCGACTCATCTTTTATCCTGATTAACGAATTTTTTTTTATCAATGTAATGTGTTATCCACTTTTTTTCCTGGCTTCATTTCAGATAAAGAGAAGTGTACTTACAAAAGTTGATCGGCTATGTATAATTGTTATAAAATTGTTTCCTTATTCTAGTTAGCACTCCATTACTTCAATTCAGGATGCAACAGTAGCCGGATTTTCCCCCCGATTTAATTCATGGGCATTGACGCATGTTTATACTAAGAATTAGGACATTGCATCATACCAAATCAGAATCACATGGGAATGTTGACGGAGTGTTTGAATATCATCATATCAACCACGCACTTTGTCAGTTACATATCCCTCCTTATTAAAATAAACGCCACGATTTGCTAAAGTAAAGAAGAAGTGTCTAATTGTTACAATTATTCTTTAATAGGAGGGAGTAGCACATAATTTGTATCAGATGCACTAATTTGTTGCTTTACTAATTTAATTTAGAGTGTTAAGTGGATAGAAAGAAATCTCATGTGTTGCAGCTAGTATGAAATGTCTTAAATTGGTATTCAATGATAATACGACACACTTACCATTTTCACTTCTGAAATCCAATTAAATCACCAATATTTGAGACTAACAACCTGTTTGATTTGATATTAGTAAGGAAAAGAAAAGAAAGGAAGAGATAATCTTATGTTGTTAGACATTAATAAAGGAATGAAAGGGAAGGAATAAAATTAAGTTATTTTCCTTTCTTTCCAAATTTCTTCAATTTTGAGAGAAAGGAAAGAAAGAAAGAAAGAAGAAGAGAAAAAGAAAGGAGATATATCTTAGTTTGGTTAGAATTAATAAGGAATGAAAGGGAAGAATAAAACTAAGTTTATTTTCTCTTTACTTTCAAATTTCTTCAATTTTGGGAGGAATGAACTGTTAAAGAAACTTTTTTGTCAATTTCTTTGGTTCTTTTCTCTTTATTTTTTTATCACATGAGTGGAAAATTGTATATTTCCTTCCACTGTTCCCTTTCTTTCCCAACAAGTTTCCTCACTACAAATCAGGCTCTAATACTATGAAGTAATACATTAATACTTTTGAGGCTTAACAAAACTTAATGTGGCATCAAATCAAATTTTATGATTCTGTGCTTGATACAAAATGGCGAATTAATAGAAAATATACGGCAGACTGCTACCTTACCATGATCAATGCTTGAATTGTTCAGGAACTGATGCCATGCCTAAGAAGCAGTCGTATCAATTCGAGTTCCAGTCCAGGCACGGTGAATTTTTTGACATGAGATCTGAAACATAAAGATCTATCGAACCGTTTTCGCGAAAATCGTGTGTCGTCACTCTTCTTGACATTCTGAATCAGGAATATCCTGCAAGGTGGACGTCAATCTCAAAACTGCAAGCTAAATCCATTCCAATTATGTAAGATGATACCAAAATTTGAGTCACACACACTAACCCCTTAGAAAACGGGAGATGATATCCTCACATTAGTGTTGTACTGTGTAGTGATTAGTGAAGTGTGCGGATAGGGAGTGTGTGCGCGGATATGAGCCCCCTTAGAAAACAAGTATTCCAAACACGCAAAGAGTTGAGAAATTCCCACAACAAATATCCCAAGAAATATAAATACACAATCTAGCTTCGAAACTATTTATTAGCAACATTTCAAATTCCATCATTCTGAAACGTCACAAGTAGGAATATCTAATTAATGTTGAAGATTCATGTATAATGCAAATCTAGTGACTTTATTGTGACATGATACTAGACTTGCACTATTCACACATCCACAAGATTAACTACGAATTGCTCAATAATCGTCACAAGCTCACCCTCTCCGTAGGTGCAAGGATTCGTTAGTAACGAATTCATCAACTTCCTGGGTGCCCCTAATTGATCTCCCCATTCTTTCTGTTTCAAAAGAAACTTCCACAATACCGACCTATCCCGTCCCTTTAACTTCCCAAGGCAACTCATCTGCTTCACTTGGTGGCTTAATGAGTAAACTACTGACTAATGACTAATAAAAAGAGAATACAACTCTTTCTTTCCGAACAATAGAAAATCCTTGGTGCCATGAAGAAATTGGTATACAAGATTTTTGTATTTTACATTGGAAAATTTTTACATGTTATTGTAACAAGTATTTATTGGCCAAAAATTTAACAATAAAAAATAAGGATCCGTAATGTATATTGTATACAAACATTACAAGGGATTGTACAGTTAACTATGGTAACTCAATGACCAGCCTATAGTCAATGCTAAAAAACTTAGTTCCTTCGAATTTATGTAGAAGGTAATGGTGAGTATGAGGAAAATTAAGTTTGAAGTACAATCGAAACAATTTTTGTTTGAATGCACTTCCTTCTGCATCAAGCAATTCTTCCCTTCCAAGTCTAGTGTCAGTGAGCATCTATTCTTTGATAAGCCGTCAGCTGAATGGCGCATTAATTTGCTCAATAGAACATCCTGCCACCTGTCAGACGCAACTACAATATAAGAGCACATCTTTATGAGGTCAAACAAGCAATGCTAGTTCGTTTCCCTAATCTTTTCCTCGAGTTTCTTTCRACAGTAAAGTTCATACATAAAGCTACAAATTCACCACAGGAAAAATGGTAACTCGGTTATCTTAATCTATTGATCAGCATATTAACTATAGGATATGATCAGAAAATAAGTCAAAGGAGAGAAATTTATAAAAGTATATAATCAGTAGGGTACTATTGAGAAGAATGCCAGAAAAGTACCTTTATGGCTATATAGGGCCAAGAAACCTTCACTAAAATCAACTGCATAAGAAACAGACTTCATGTAGTTGGTCGAGTTGTCGTTGATAATCCACGCCCCACTGGCAAAACTCCAGGAAGGACTCCTGCAAAAGACTCTTCATCTCCCGAAGAAGCTACATCTGCATAACCAAATARTTGTATTAAGAATCATCAGCTACACCAAACCAATAATAGAGGTAAGAGAATTTGGATAAAGTATAGATCAACGACAGTACGACACTACTCAATTCTATATTTGCATTGACACATTGTAAGACTATGGATGTCAATGATGACCAACCAATTGACAGAATAATAATCTTACACTTCACTTATCTTAAATAAAACCTAATAGTTTACAATTAACTAACACATTTTCCATATRTTTTATCATCTGAGGCCYGGTGAGTACACTGTACACTAATTGCTTTCCCCCTCGCAAAAATTAAAAAAGAAAAAAAAACCTCTTTTCCAAAATTGTACAACTTTCGAAATTTTATGACTGCTTCAACTAACCAAGCCTCCCGTTTCTCCTCTCTTCTTSCCATATACCTCTCTTCCCCCTTACCCAGCTTTTGTTGCAGCAAATTGTTGGGCATCATATACAATTTTTTTCCATGCTTATCATATCAATCATTGATAAGGGACCAATACAGTTGGGTCATTTTAGGAAATCAACTATTCTTTAATTACTGACAAATCAGAAAGATTTATTTATATATTGTGTTTGAAGTTAAATTGGGGTTTTAAATGTACTTTTGTCGTTTACTCAAAGATAATCAATACTCTCCATTTTTATTTAGTTGTTCAATACTCTTTTGGCACGATATTTAAGAGTTGAGTAAGTTAGATAAAAAAAGATTTACTAAGTTTGATAAAAGAATAAATGTATAAAAGAAAATTTTTGGAAAACTGTAATTTTACATTCTTAAGAATTTTGAATTATGGTTGGGATTTTATTGTGATGGAATGAAAAAGTTTTGTTTAATAATATAGATTGGGTGGAATAATGAATCTTGAATTTCGGAGAGAGTAATCCATTGAAGTAATAAAGTTATATATCCTACCAAAAAAAATAAATAAATAAATAAATAATAAAGTTAAATAAGATAGGTAAAAAGTAAAAAGGTTATTTTGAATAGGTTTGGAACAACTATTTTAAAAACAGTCCAAAATAAAAAGTGGAACAATCAAATAAAAACGGAGGGAGTATTATATATTGAAGGCAAGACCATTAGCAGGGTGGCCATAACAGATGAGAAACTGAACAGGAATCACTAATTGATATATAATCATCAAGTTTGGTAAGAGAAGGCAGAAAGAAAATTAGAACAAAAGATAGGTCATYGTAAAGGTGAGAAATAGGTAGCATCTAGCAAGTAACAACTTTAAGCAGTCCTAACTAAAATTAAAACACCTAAATCTTATCACCTGAAATTTCTTCTCCAGCATGTGCTCCAGCAATACCAATGCATGAGTACAAGGAATCTTCATCCACCTTCAGTTGCTGATAGGCAACATATACATCCTCTATAGTGGCAGCCTCATAGAGGAAAGTCAGGTCTTTAATGCAAGATAAGTCCTGACGAGAGATCAAGTTATTTAGAATGGTACAAGGAAATCAAACAGCTTTGCTTTAGCTACTGGTGAAGAAGAGGATGGAAATTGGTATACTTGTATATAAGAATGTTTACCTTCCTTGAAACAGAATCTGCTTGCAAATGTGCCAACAACCCAAGCCAGTATGCATTTGACTTCATCTCTGCTTCATGTTTCATCAACAAGGTCCTCTTCGCCTGAAACCAGTTTTTAAAATGAATTGTAGTAGACTTTTATAACAAGACCAATAGCAGAAGTCGATATCAATAAAAGCAAAACCAAAATTGCGCCTTTACAAAAGATAGAATATAGACAAGCAGATACACCCCACATGGCCAAATAACAGAGACCCTTTCCATTATGAGAAAGAAGACAAACGTGTRCGAGCGTGTGTTTTTTGTTTTGTTTGTGTSTGTGTGTAGTCATTTTACTAAGTATTATTTATACTGCTGTCTTAATGATGCATAACGACAAAAATTACTGCCGTGAGTAGTTGAACAATACTCAATAGTCACTGATGRYAGTGAGCCAGCGACATTGCTAAATGAAACAAGAGTGCATAATGTAATAAAATTATAAATATACAAAACGGATAAAACATAACAAAATAGTGGAAAGTCATATCAAATAAATATTTATTTTCTAAAAAAAAAAATTGATTTTTTAAACCATATGGACTACATATTGGAACTACGATGCTCAGGCATTTGACAACACAAATATGCTTCCATGTCCTATTCTTTCCCATTATGTCAACCTGATGTCACTCAACTCCCACCCCCACTTCAAAAAGAAGAAAAAGGTTTAGCAGTACATACCCTGTCAAGCTCCCTTGGAGAAATTTGGTTGCTATGCAACCCCCTAAGCACACTCTTGCAAGCATCAACAGCTTTATGTACCTGAAAAATATTATATTAACGAAAGGGAAAAGAAAGAAARAAAAGCCTCTATGACATAAAAAAGATCCCTTGTTTGAACTGAGTTCACACCTTTCCAGGAGTTGATGTCACRGAGATCACATACCACCCAAAATTAAGCCTGTCAAATAAGTTCAATTCAAAAGACACATCGTACGTCAAACCCAGAGAATCCCTGACTGTCGTAAAAAGCCTGTAAAGAATTATAAACACAATATCAGCAACGCATATCAAACAAGTGCACTGAAAAGAGACATATCTGTAGATGCCCCCAAACCATCAAACAAGATAAGCATTGAATGCAGAAAAACATCACTTTTCACCTTGCAGTCAATCCAAAAATCGAACAGAGGCTTAACAAGGTGAGACGTGGATCTTCCTAATAAATAAGTAGTACATTCYTTAACCAGTTGGTGCACTGATGAACTAGTTAGCTTGAGAGTTCAGGCACACATTATATATAAAAGGTAACAGGAATGGGTATAGATTAAGGAAGACAGTGAAGTAGCAACTGATGGTTCTTCACAGACTTTCAACAACAGGAGCATAGTTCCCAGTCTATTCCTTCAATATAAATTCATTGATTCATTTTAAGTTGTTGAATTCCAGTAAAAACTTGTGAACCAAGGTGGSTTTTAGACTAGTCGGAATAAAAACTTTGCATGATTCATAAATCAATTGAAATATAWTTCTTCCAATCCTCATTGATCTGGTCAGACTTTTCTTGTCTCATACATTACAGGAGRTATATTGGCAAGCAGGTCCTTGAAATGACATGAGATCATAAAAATAGTTGTCACTGGGTTTCACAAAACTAAGTTATTAAGCATAAATTTACAGACAGCAAAAAAGAGGTTATAGCCAGCCAATCAGAGGCTCGGACACTCTGGGTTTCACAAACATAATTAAATTGAACATAAATTTAGAGACAGCAAATAAGTGGTTGTTAGCCAGACTGCCAGAGACTCAGACACAACATCTTTCATCACTAAGTCCCACTTTAAGTGATTTATCCAAAGTAAACATGAGGCAAAATGGTCACAGTTAAGCAGACTGCCAGAAATGTGAACATAACTTGCAACGATTATATTTATATCTATAGCGGTGTAGCCAGCAAGATCACTCAACAGGGTGTTAATCTTGCCCCAAAAATTACCTGGAATTTATAATCTCTGCTAAAAGCCCCATTGTGATACCAAAAAACAATGGATGGCCCTGAATTTTGCTCTGCTGCTCCTTCACATCATCAGAGTTTCCAGATGATGATGTCTCAGATTTCGATAGCTCACCTACAAGCATGTAGCAAAAAGGATAATAAAAACTCTTATTCTTCTAGGTAACCAATATCATTAACACACTAACGGTCTTGTCAAAAAAAAAAACACACTAACGGTTGGCAACCCCGTACACATTTTAAAATTACATGAATCTTCAAATTAGAATCATTAGCCCGTCAATTAAGGGCTCTTAATAATAGAAGTAGACTTGGACAGTACATAAAGAAGCTCTTTTACAACATATAAGAGAAGGCAATGTTGAAAAAAGGCTAGATACTACATCTCACATCTACAAATATCAACGCCAGTAACTTCCATCTAATTCTAAGGCAGCGTGACTCCCCATCTACCCAAGGCAGAAGCTTCTCTAAAGGCATTTGAAAGTTCAACTGTTAATGCCAGATGACCTGTCAATGACAGAGATACAAACTCTATTTATAGTGCATGTTTATCTCTTTGTAGGTCAGTACCATATTAGTCGAAAGATCCGGTAATGTTTCTGTCAAACGGAAAGCAAAAACTATTTGASAGGACCAACATCTAGAGCAATCATCAAAGTTGTTTGCACGAAATTCTAGCTATCATACTATTCCAACAAAGCAAACAGATAAAAGTGACTTACCRCCACCAGGTGGAGCGTTGTGAATGGATTGAAAAAGATCGATGCCATCAACTGTAAAGCCCCATCGATTTGGGGCAGGGCCAGCAATGTAGGCACAAGCTCTTTCATCAGTGTCTTTTATGAAAACCTACAAATATGATAGAATTTAGTTTCATTACTACGCYAAACTTTGAAACCCGGGAGGGWACTCTGAAAGCAGCACTTGACAAGTTTACGAGAAAATAAATCATTACACCTAACCTGCTGAGATTGCATATCTGATGGAGGACGAAATATAATAGGGTCATAAATCTTCTTCTCAAAATCACGAGTTGCGCTAACTGTACCAAGGTAATCAAGAATACAAGATTCAATTTCTTCTTCTGAAAAGTCTCCTACAATGCTGACCTGGTCGTTTAAGATGAAAGGCACATGTTAAAGGTTTTTAAGGCAATACATATATTAATTTTGACGAGAAGAGAGAATATACCTCCATRTTGTCACCCACAAACTGACTCATAACAGCCTCTTTGACTGACTGTAATGATAAATTCTGCAGTGATTCTGGTGTAGGCTCAACAAACCGTTCATCTCCATTTAACATTGCTAMCATAAGCTTATGTGCTGTGGAACGCTCTAAGCTTTTAGGAATTGACCGATAATAAGACAAGTATAATTGTCTTGCTCTATCAAAGGCATCATCCAGCCARACGCTATGCTGCATGTTGACAAGAGTATTAGTTAATTAATAGCAAGATTAAACGCGTATAGAACTAGAAAGCAATATAGCAGGCTTAGGAGCATAGTGAYGAAGTTGTCAYCAGGAATAGTCACAAACTATTACCCAGAAAAGCTTACTCATAGAGTATAGATTTATAAAGCACTGTATCTTTCCAAGTAACATTGCATCTTATTCAGGATACCTTATCGATTGGGAAGTTTACTAMGGCAGGTTGAGGTAAAGTTTACAATAAGGTATGCTTCTAGACAACATTTCATCTTAGCAAGAAAACCTAGTTGAATATGTGAGTTCACTAAGATAGGTTACTTGGAGAAATACAATCAACTCAGCGTAAACCTAAAACAAAGTCTCAAGTTCTACACTTGTTCAAACTTCATACAAAAAAGACTGTTCTTGCTTGTACAGTTTATATATCTTAATCATATCGCTTTGACCTCAGGTCATTATGTAGAAGAATCAGCACAAATATATTAGGAAAAAAAAAAAAAAGAATAAAATTGTAATGCAAATCAGTGAAATTAGGTTAAGACAGTTGTTCACATTCAAGAGGTGAACTCCCTCCCACAACATGAATCTCATACAATATTTCAGATGAATTGCCTTATAGAAACTCRGCATATTTATTAAAGTAACTGTTCTTCTCTCTCTTAGTCTCTTAAGTCCTAAGACGAATAACTTTTCCTACTCAAGAAACTTTGACACCAATCTGTAAGACTGTAAACGACTCATAATTTCATTGGTAACTTATTTTCCTTCTTGCCAAAGTGTACATGATAGATGGCCTATGCTGATGCCTTACACACATCATCTTGTTGACATCCTTAATAGGCTTCTCATCTCCAATMGAATTGTCATTCTATTTTTTTGAGCTTGAAAATAGTGTGTCATCGACATGAAATACTGAAAGAGTGAACATATATATAATCTCCGGCCATCTTCAAACAATTAACACCACTGCCACCAATATGGGACTGCCCAATAACAAGGCCTGGACAGGTCTAGATGAATCAACRTTGCATTAACCAATCTAGATTCATGTTCAAAGTAAACAATTAAACACTCTTGGAAAAGGAAAGCAAKCTTTAAAACCAGGCAGTAAATGTCAAAGAAGGAAATCAGAATTGATGATCATGAACTTTAATAAGTACCTCAAGAACCATGTGCAGTAACTGGAAAGCAGCTCGCATTCCATTGTCTCTCAACGTAAAACGGAACTCCATGCATATAAACTCCTCAGTGGATTCCAGAGAGCAATTTATCAAATGGTTCACACAGAAGAGTTCTACCTGCCAGAAGCATCTTTAACATTAGAGTAACATTTACACACTATAGACCAACAGATTTAAAAAGTATGTGACAAGAGGGGCTAGAAATGGAATATAAATTTACTGTGATCTAGTGTAATATGGGGTAATAGGAAATATAATAAGGAAAATGAGGATAGGTGGGGGTGGCAATGAAGGGGATGCAGCGTTGAGCTAATGGTCGTGTGAGGAGGGAAAGAGGGGGAAAAAATCACCTTGAAATGGGGTAGATGGAATAGATAGTTATTCACCCCCTCCCTAGGGAAACTGTTACCCTCAAGCAGGGGGAATAATATCCCCTCCCTCCTCACACCCCCACTACATATGCTCCTCTATCACCACCTTCATTCTCTTTGCTATGTCTTTAATTACCCCGTAGGTTTAAGCAAGTTTTTAAAAGACAACAACAGATCCAAGTACCCAAAAAAATCGTGCCCTTCAAGTTTCAATAGTACAATACTAGATGGACATTACCTGTTCTCTAGAAAAGTTGCCAACACGGCCACCCTCACTGAGAGTCCGAACACCAACAACAACAGATCCTTTTTCGTCTGAACTCTCCACAGCTCGTCCACCGCCAACTATAAGCCTCATGACACCACTCTGGCTTTCATGTCTTGAAATCTACAATGAATTTGAATTCAARAGTTAAAAGGTTAAAAAAGCAGTAAATGCAGAGGCTGTTGATCAAACATGAAACAGAGCAGGGTGATGGAAGAAATTTTTAAAATGTAGAGATGAGAAAAGGATTTACAGAATAACAAATCCTCTCATCAAACAACTTTAGATAATGAGTTCCCTTTGAAAATACAATCATTCTTCTCCTCTTGCTTTTGACCATGATGACTTTGTTTGAACATAATACAAAAGCAAAGTAACTACGCTACGCAACTTGTTGAAATTTCGCTTTACTCACGAATGCATGCCTATTCTTTGGGGAACATTTGGAAGAAAAAATTCGCTACACTATAAATTCCAACATTATGAAAGATTGATAATTTTAAAASAGTGAGAGATGCTTGATTTCTATGACAAGGCAATATGAACAACCCATACGCAACCCAAGCCATCATGTGACAAACTGACAAAACCCAATGACCAACAGTGTTAGCAGTAGATCCAACAAGAAGCAAGACAAGATACACTGAATCAAGATGCCTGTACTCTGTAGTACTCCCTCCCCTCCGTCTTTGGTTCATGTTAGCCGACCCCACATATGGGATTAAGGCTATGATTGATTGATTGATTGATTGATTGATTGATTGATTTTCCTTATTTGGTTGTCTCTAATTACTTGCTACATTTCCTATTTTGGTGTGTGGTCCCATTCACTTTTTTACCATTGTACCCTCATCTTTTGTTTTTTTCCTATCATAAACCCCATAAAGTAACCCATTAATTCCTTTTTATCTCATCATTCATGTACTATTTAGTGGAGCCCACATATTTCCTTGGTCTTTGTGAAAAGTGCAAAGTAGCAAGTACATAAGAAACATTGAAAGGCTATTCCCACCATCTCTAAAATATCGCCGCCACTTTTCTTTTTGGTTTGTTCCATAAAGTTTTCTCCAAATTTTTTTAATGCACCACAGCCTCCATCATCCTCTCCATTACTTTCTTACCCAACATACAATAATACAACACCACCTACCCACCAATTCAGAATCAAGTAGAAGAAATGAAATGGAACAATCTTTTCGGGGATGCTAAATGAAACATGACAGGGTAAAGCTATACCTTGTAGTTTACTGGGATACCATTTGATAGACGACGTTGAGTGATCCCTGTCTCAYTGTCATAAGCTTTAGTGCTGTTTTGTTCCRTATCCAGTGGTTTAAATAATGGGTTGCGCAGCAATTTCAATTCTTGTAGCTGTGATGAAGTAATGAGATCTTTTGGCACCTCAAGCTGGGAAAAACACCAATAAAATAATGGAATCAATAAGAAAAGTTAAAAAGTACTAGCAAGACACTGAGTTTCAAAAGGTATGAGAATATTCTGTTAAGTGTTGCACCTCGAGTTCTGCCTCAATGGGTTCCTTTAATCCTGATCTGATAGCTTCAGATACCTCATTTGGTGATATCTTGAAATCCGTTTCTCCAATTCCATCAACATGCAATTTTTTAGGAACACAAGCAACAATTGCTGCAGGAGCAGGGGCAGTTGGTTTTCCAAAATCAGCAATAAATTCCAGCACTTCAGCTCCAATAGAATTGACCTTTACAAAATGATAAGACTTAGTGTATAACGGTCTTAAAGTTTCGTACAAAATAGGAATTTGCAAGTAAGAAGGAAAGAATAAAAGCTCATTATCATATGCTACAAAAAGTCAGTGAGGCATCAAAATAAATAACAAATTAGCAAGCACAACAAAATAATGCTGCACTCCCTCCATCCATCTCTTAACTTTGGTTGTGATGCAACTATACCTGACTTTTACAAAAACATCTCCTAAACGGGCTAAACCACTTCACAACATGCTAGCATATAAAGAAAAAATGCCAACATTTATATATGTGTTTACTCTCAAACAAGCAACAATAGTAGGAGGTATTATACAACTATGGCAATTGGAATTCACCAACAGTGACCCAAGCAAAAGCAATATCAACCTAGGGAACAAGAGTTGCAAAAAACCTGGTACTCATGTAAAAAATATTGTACATGGTATATATTCTAGGAAATGGAATCGTATTTCTAAAAAATTTATAAACAAAACTACATATTCCTGAGACAAGTATGCCGTGAATATTTGAACTATTGACGGTCCCAAGCACAGATAATTGGGGGGGCTTATGCACAATATTCCAAGGATATTACCATTGCCCTTGTTAGCCTATAGTGATGAAGCTACTGGAAATCAACTCAAACAGCTGTTACTTATGTTTGCAAGATAGCGATAGGCTATAACCATCTCTCTTATTTACCCTCACATCCAACTCAGAACCCTTAGGCTACTAGCCTGCTACTACTGCTGAAATAGAAGACCACTGCCATCCACAAATCTACYCTGATATCATTGTTTCCTCYGTCAGTGATCAACTATTTTGAACGCCATAACTAATTGAAGTCTCCCAAAGCTGCTAATAAAGCTCTAGCTCACCACCATTGTTTCTTTTGTGGTCAAATTTAACCATAAAAACTATAGATTAAAGTTTTTGTGGTTAAATTATACGATATAATCCTAATTTAAGCTATTTAAGTATGTAAAGGTGTGTGTAATTGTGTACAAATCTTTCTCCCCTTTCTCTATCTCTCTTTATCTATTTTTATTTTTATTTCCATAGGGTGTTGGTTAACATGGGTTATAGAGTAGAGGGACTAAGGTGGGGAATAATGATAAAGGGATTTGTGGTCATTTCAAACTCGAAATGGGAGAAAGGGATTTCCAAAAATGCTAACCAAACTACAACTAAGGGAAAAGCTCTTCTTCATTCCATTTCCTTTTCTTGTTACCCCCATACCAAAAAGCCCCTTCTAATTGTAATGTTACCTATATTAATTCATTTCATTTGTACTCCTCATGTTCGTATCAGTGAACAAGAGCATGGAAATGAGCACATTGGTTGTCAATGATGGTGACAGATCCGCCAGAAATTCGAAGTAAGACGATGACTATTTTGTGGTCCAAAATTATTGTATTGGTCCCACTCATACAAGCTCCCTTTAAATTCTCACCTTTATGTTTTTATCAAGTCTAATACTTTTTCTTAATAATTCCACTGTTCTTCTTACWCGCACCATTACCCAATTTGGTATGTGACCATAGCCCCAGTTTACTTTATCACCCCTATGTATATAATTAAATAATGTATCTCTCCTATTTAGATTTGATTAATATATTTTCTCTCTCGGTCTCTCCAATATAATGCTATTTAATTGCATAGTTGGGGGCCACTACACTCTCTTTCTTCCTTACTTARATCCCGTGCAACTCTACAATGGTGCGAGTAAAAAGAACAGAGGAGGTATATATATAAATGTATGAAGATTCACCATAGACCCTCAACATATGAGGTAAAACAAACAAAAATACCTCTTCAAGGGTAATGGTTCCAGCCACAGCTACCAAACTCTCATGACCTTGTAACTGGTCCATCACTTTGTGTCCTAGTGCCTCGCTCTCCATAATAAAATCCAGATTATCCACGGATGGAACATTGTCTATCATTGCTGCCAAATGTTCACTATCTTTCAACAAAGCATCCCTATAACGAGCTAATTCACCCTTTGTCACACCGAATTCTTTCAGCCTTCGAACCTGCAATCAGAAAGCTACTATTATTGATCAACATCTTAGAATTCAATTCACCAAAGAATAAGAAACATGATTGCACAGTTAAACTTGACAAACAAAGTACAGACCTCCTGAACTGCAACTTTGATCGCATCTTGCCAATTTTTAGGTTCTGCTGTAACAGTAAGAGTGGTCACGGTGCAACCTTCTCTTCCAGAATCACTGTGATCCAACTCGATCGCGGTGAAAGGGGGATTTGAACTCTGTAATTGTTCCATTGAGTAGCTGAGGTATGAGAAAAGTAAAAGCAAACGAAAAGGCACTAGCAACTTCTTCCAAGCAAAACTATAGCATAAACACTAGCCAAGAATAGATACAATTCAAAATRTGACTTTGACTAGACAGTCACAAACAAAGAGAAGCACAGTAGGACCAAATCTTGCAGGATGCATCAGAAGCAAAAGCTTGATTGAAATTTTCAAAAAGAATACCATTGTTAAAGAGAATGGCAAACAAATTATACTTCATTAAAAAAAAAAAAGGGCTTTGTTTGATGCAGTATACATTGTTAAAGAGAATGGCAAACACATTATACTTCATTAAAAAAAAGGCTTTGTTTGATGCAGTATACCATTGTTAAAGAGCATGGCAAATGCACCACTCGTATAGCATACTGAACTCACATGCCAGCACAGCAGCTGTATAATTATTTCAGAAGCATAGAAATTTAAAGAACAGGAAGCATACACAAGAAACGTTAAACAGCTAATTGTTTTTAGATTAATGCGTGCACCTTGTATCGGGTGTTAATCCTGAAATGCAAGGCAGATAGAACAATCCTCTTCATTAGTACATTCCGTAGATCACCATACGTCTGAACTCTATTCACGGGAACCTGCAAAATCACAAGAGAATGTGAAATTGTAAAGAAAGTAAGCAAAACAAATTTAGAAGTTGACAAAGAGTGTTTTCAAACATCTTTCCTTTTCCAGGAAAAGATTAATAATAAAGAGAGTATAAAAACGGAATGGACCAAAGAAAACGGCAAAAGGTCTACTGCTACGTAAGACAAGCAAAGTGCCACCTCAAATAATTTTTCAGCAAAATGGAGTCGCATTTGCCCACATGTTAAAAAATCCACCCCTATGCACCCTCCAGGGATTTGTATGGGGAAGGATATCAACAAAAAGCTAGTTAATTTCATGAAGTCCATGGAATGAGGTACAGTACTAAGTTTATCAATTAGACATATGCACTATTGCCAATTGAAAAACAACAGACTAAAACATATTGATTATGATGCACAAGGAACGAGTTTATCAAACTGCTCAAAGACAGCATTTGTATGCAGATATCACATGAAGAAATCAAACACAGAAGACAAACAGACAATGACGGTACTCAGAAAGAATTAGATAAGCTTTCACATGATTTCACAACATCAATTAGAAGTTAAATTTTCTCAACTTATCATTACCTTGCAGAACATATTAAATGAAAAATTCTGAAGCAACTCGTGCTGAAATATCTCGGGAGGATCAGCCACGCAACCACTTCCAGGCAAAGACCAATTGTGCTGTACAGGAGGACGTACTGCATGCCTTTCTTTTTTAACAATTTTTGACTGATCGGAACTTGATGCCTTATCTTGTGAAGTTCCTCCAAGGCCAACTGAGAGCTTAGGCACAAGAAAACTGGCCATTGCACCAAATGCATTAGGTGTAGGAGGTGCAGAAGCCTCTGCCTCATTCTCAAAGCCGGTCTGGCTAAATACAGCCTACATTTTAATCACAAAGTGACATAAAAACCATAGTTTGGAAGTGGGAAAAAAAAAAAAAAAAAAAAAAAAACAACCGATTAATTCATTAGCCTACCTCTATTTGGTGAATTGTCTTTGAGATATTTTCGATATCCCCAACAATATACAAAGTAGCATTAGCTGGAAAATACCACCGCTCATGGAATTTTTTTATTTTATCAACATCCCATTTCTTGATCTGTTCCTCTAATCCTATAGGAAACCTACTACTCAATTTATTCTCTGAATGCAAATGTTGCAGCAGCTGCATAGAATGAAATAAATATACACATCAAATTTGTAATATTTTGCAACAAAGCCCACAAGTACTTGGAAACAGAAAGCATCTTAACATCAGCCACCACCCGTAACACACCTGGCAATCAACGCGGTATTCTATTGTATTCATCATCTGAAGTTCAGACAATATTGCCCGCCTTTCCTTTTCAACTCTCGATGCAAGAAATTTTGGGTGGAAAGCTATCTGCATAAAAGACACAAATTTGAACTTAATCTATAAATAATACCACACAAAGTTGCTAAAAGACTGAAAATTATATAATTTGGAGTCGACAATTTTTGCATTAATGTCATAATTACCTCATTTAAAGCATCGAGAACAAATGGGAGAAGGTCACCGTCAGAATCCTAACAATACCATATAAATGTAGTTAGTACATGTGCATATTATGTACTTGCATATATAAGTTAGTAAGCCTTAAATAGTATATTGATAAGCCTTAATTACTTAAGTGGGATTAATCAAAGTACTGCAACAAACTGCTTCATATTTGAGATTCAACATTTCAAACAGAAAAGGATCTGAAATAACATTGCACTTAACTATAACATAATCAGACAGCAATGTCGGTCAAAAGCAACAAACCTTTGCACGAGTTGGAGAATGAATATGAAAGACTGTGTGGTGGAAATCTGTATAAGCATTAGACCTTGCTCCTGTACCAAGCAACTTCTCACGCTTCTTACTACCAAGAAATGCAACATGTTCAATCATGTGTGCAATTCCCTGCTCATCGTCCTCCTCGTCAATTGATCCAGCATGAACTTCCATATGCGCTTCAAATCTAAGATGACAGTGAACATTAGAATTGCATGCGTGTAGCCTTATATACTTCTTAGTAGAAAAAAGACGGCAGAAGAGAATGTAAAACTACAGGACAACGGCCTGTAAATGAACTCATTTCACAAGCAAAATTGACATGAACCTAAATTACACTTGTAATGTGTCCTCTACCTGGAAGATGGAAACCATCACAAGCATCACACTAGGAAGTAAGAACACAGCCACCATTTATATGACAGTGAAAGAAGATAATACAAATTACAAACTAAATGACTAGTTACAGTGTTACACGGACGGGCTACTTGCATTTACAAACCAATTTAAATCTTGTTCCTAGTCACRCACAGCTTCCTCAATCATWTAAATGTGAATAGCTTGATAGAGAGGAGGGAAAAAGTGAAATCAAGTCACCCTTCCAAGAAATAACTTTGAAGTTGCCAATACAAGCATTTTTAGCGAAGTAAATCAGTGAATCAATCAAAGCCTTGATCCATAAATGCGGTTGATTACATGAACAAAAGGTGATTATTCAGCGTAAGTTTTCCTAATTCATCTCCTACGAACAACTTCTCTAACAAATCCATATGCGTCATATCTTTCCTAACTCCTTCCAACCAAATCATTTTCATTTACGGTCTCTCTCTACCTCATTTGAGATCTCCATGATCCCACTCTTCCACTCTTTCTACCGATGCTACCAATGCTTTAGGAGGTATTCGTCTTACATGTCCAAACCAACGCAAAAGATTTTCCCTTAGGATAACTTCATTTCTTATTCTATCCCTTAGAGTGTTACCGCAAATCCATCTCATCTACGTGACCCTRTCTTTTTTAATGTGATCCACCATAAAAGCRACATTAGTCTTAAGATAGTCTTGTAAAATTTCTCCTACAAATTTAAAGGGATGCTTCGATCACTGTGGCAGAATTTAAGTCACCCTAAATTAATCTTGTATCTTGGTCAATATCACCATTTATTTGAATGATGGACCCTAAAACACTCACTCATGGGCAACTTCTTTCCTTCCAWCCTCACCACAGAATCGCTTACCCCCTTCTATGTCCTAAAACAACATTCCAAATATTGTAAGACTTAGCTTAAACCCTATAGATACCAACATTTGCTTCCATTGCTCCTATTTGGCATTAAAACCCATTTTAGTTTCATCCACCAAAACGATATCAAATACAAACAACATACACCAAGGGACCTCATTTTGAATTGGCCTTGTTACTTCATTTAGGACCGTTTCAAAAAGAGAAAGACTTAACGCTGACCCTTGATGCAATCCAATTTTTAGCTAGGTAAATAGATATACATAATCGCATAGGAGCGTTGAATGGCGAACATGATCACTTGCGGCTAAATATCCTCAATCAACCAAAGAGGATGTCATTTCCATCCTATTTAGAAGAGATGGAAAAAGGCCATGGGCCTACAGCACTCCCCCAAGTCCCATTCTAATCACTTACACAACACAATCATATAAGAGCCTAGTTTATGCAACTAAAAATACATGAAAAATTTTACTTCCTCCGTTTCACAAAAAATGAAACAGTCAAAATTTTCCACTATTCGTCTATTCACATTATATACTTTGACCAAGTTTTGAGCTTTACACATAATAAAAAGTATAGTCAAGTGGGATCTTGTTCGATTTGTCTCGTTAAATACTATCTTAATATCAACATGTTATAATTTTTTATTATTCATAATTATAGTTATTAAGGGTCAAAGTAATTTCTCGGCATACATGAAATGTTGACTGATGCATTTTTTGTGAAACGGATGAAGTATAAAAAATGTAGCTAAAATGAGTTTTGAACAGTCATGGTGTATACTGAGGTTTTAATACTTGAAGGGATTTCAAAAATTATCCAACATTCAGAATAAGACTTGCATTCAATATATGAATAGGGAAAGTAAAACCCTATGATATAGGCGGCCCGTACCTGTTTGGTGGAACTTTATTTGGCAAAATCATGTAACGCAGTCCATTTTTCAATTGCCCACGGTATAACCTGGGGTGAGGTGGAAGTTCAGTATTCAAAAATTCCTCCACCTCTACTCTTATATCAGGATCCAGAAAGTCCAATTCCTGTTTTCCTATTGTTCCTTCCTGCAAATTTGCGCTAACTGCATGTGGTTCTTCTGGACCAACAGCATCGCACCGAACACGGAGTTGCCTCACCTAAACACACACACATATACAACATGTAATGAGGACGAATTAAAAATTAAGTTAAAAGTTCCAAAAAAAAAAGCCAAATTTCAGAAACTCGAATCAATCAACATAATGAGCTTAAGGAAAAGGCTTGAAATCTTGGATCCCATGTAAATTTTGTTGTTGGAAATATGTTCTGTGGGATGAGATTTAATCTACCCATTCCTCTCCAAAACAATACTTCTCAAAAGACTCATTATAGGGAAAGATACAGTGTCTCCTTAGCCAAAGAATAAAATCATCAATCAGAAAAATACAGGTCACTGGGCTAGCAAAAAACAAATACTCCCTTCGTAACGGAATGAATGCAACAATTGTATTAGCACTCTTTCAATGCAAAATAAACTTATAATAGGTTAGGTAGTGAATTAGTGAAGTGGTCCCAAAAATAAAAGGAGGGAAATAATATGGCAATAAAAGGACAAAACAATTAGCAAAAGTAGTCCAAAAAATATGGTAATTTTGCATTAATAATTTACCAAAAGAAGAAATTTGTACAATTGTTGCAACTTTTTTGTTACGCCCAAATATAGAAAGTGTGGCAAGTTCTATGTTACAGAGGGAGTACGATTCTGGTGACATAACAGAGGTCTTATTGCACACAAGAAAGTCTCAGCAATGGGACAGACATACAGCTCTTACATTAATTTCAAATAAGAAGCATAAGATGAAATTTAAACAAATGTAGCAAATTAAACAATAATAGGGGAAAAAAAGACTTCCTCTGAGTTATATTCAACCTGAATAAGCATATGTCTGCTAGATCAGTCAAACATTTGCACCTAACCCAAGCACTAAGCAATCTAGGCTTCATTGACCACCTAGTCACCTACGGCCTAAGCAACATGAAGTGGGTCCAAAGCATGATTTCCATTCAAATGTAAGAGCAAGAAAAGGAGTTTAACTGAAAGCAAAAAAAAAAGTCCCTGGATTGCTAAGGATTTCTGTCTCTGCTGGATTAAAATAATTGAAGTAGAATAGCTAACAATCGAAGCATAGGATTTGCGCTTCTGAAACATGCTTATACAGAACTAATTGTTTGCAGTTTGTTTGATGAAAACCCAAAATCCAACCTAAAATTTCAGCAATTTCAAAATGCACAAATTGTTTGATATGGAATTATTCATCATTCTTGAACTACCCAACCCATTACTATTTCTGATAGGCAGGACCATCCCCTCAATAGAAGGTTACAATCATTTAAAAGCACGGACATGAAAGATGGAATAATTAAATCTCACCAGCTATCTAACAAAAACAAGTAATTCCAGCACCGAACGATATCTATTACGAGTTCATGATAAATTACCACTACAATCATACAATTATCAATAGCAATTCAGAGAACTCAAATATTTAGGAAGGCAGAAGACAGGTTTTGTGAGCAACTAATCAACACAAAGMAGTATAAAGGCGCTTACTTACAGTGTCAGGGACGTTMTTTGACAAAGGAAATGTTGATTTGTCTACTGAAAAACTTGAACTACAACTCTTGGCAACTGAGCCCCTTCTTCGACGRTTGTGATTACAGCACAAGTACATTTTATCCCTGGTTGAATTTGCCAAAGGCAATTGCTCCATAAGGATGAGACCCTTCTGTCTACAGAGACTATTCCTGATTTTGACTGATCTAGATACAATAGGCTGACCATCACTCGACCACCTACGGTAAAGCGAAACATTAGTGAGCAAAAAAAAGTATTAAGTAGTCAAAGAAGGTTTTCATAAAAAAAGGGGGCAGGAATACAGGATAATTAGCAAGGAAGTAAATTCAGGAYAGACAACAAAGGGTTGGTAGAAAACAAGGACACAGATTGATGCAGTGCAGCGCACAACTGGGAAGCTTATATGAAACTCATTAAAAATATTTAAAGCTTACATTTCCACAAGTTTAGGGAAAGAAATTCTATCCAAAAAAACAAGTTTAAAGAAAGAAATTATTTGTAAAGTTTAGCAACTACAGGGTAATATGAACACACAAAGAGAATAGTTAGAAGAAAAGACACCAATCACTGTAGATAAAGACCCCCGATAGCATACATACATAGAATAAGAAAGGAAGTACACTATGTGTGTATGGCGAAAAAATGAAAGCCTAAAAAGCTCAATCAAAAGACACACTCAAAAACAAATTGTTTGATTAAACTTATATCAGGGAATTATCTTAATACACCATACTAACAACTAACGATTTATTAATACTCCCTCCGTTTTTTATTAGCTGTTTCACTTTCCTTTATGAGATGTTTTTGAATAGAGGTTTCAATTCTCTTTATGGCACAATTTGATATAAAAATGATCAATACAACCCTTGCTTTTTAATCTAGCATGGTTTTTTCTTTTATCTGTTGAGGGGACCCACAACGGGTTTTATTGAAAGCATTGCACGAAATTATTTCCTTCAACTTTGTGCCTTTTTGTACAAAACAACTATATAAAAACGGAGGGAGTATATTCAAAATTCTAATGTATGATAGACAAATTGCACAACAAAAACTCCAACCAATTAGTAAAAACTAGCCAGCTCCTCAAATTGACTTGACACTTGACACTAGACAAGTGGTACAGTAACACTCGTCTCCCAAAAATGACTTCTTGAATTTAAAAATTAACACTCACCTCCATCTAAACAGTCATCATATCAGCCTAGCCCTTCTAATAAGATAAGGTAACATGATTTACCAAAATCCCCATTATAATAAGTTGGCCCACCCTCACACTATAGATACGGATTGTTTGAAGACGCCCAACTATAAGCCATTGTTACTTTTTGAAATATGAATCTTTATCATAGATACTTCGTATTCAAAAACAATAAGTGTGATTGTAACTCTAACAAAGGAAATTCCATTAAACCTCAGTCACAAATGCAGATGCCCATTTGTGATAAGAAGCTGACAAGTTAAGTGTCCCTTTCAGCGCTTTTCATTTCCCCCACCACCTATTTCCGCGCGCGCGCGCACACACCCACAACCATTCCCTCTCTCATCCTCATTCTTTCAAGTGTTTCAACCATTCAATTCCTTACTGTGTACCTCTTCTCACTTCTCCTTCCTCTTCTTGATTCCCGTCCTAAATAAAACAATAGCTACATTCCTAAAATGAATCTGCCTTTCCAAATAACATTTCCAATTTAAACTTTCTTTGTTCCAAAAACAAAGATATTCAATGTAGAACTTAATCATTGACCCGTAATTCCACCATTAAAATTCAGCAGGTTAGTTGAATGGACCATAAAGTAATAAAATTAGTTGCCCATATATTCTAAGGCTCTAATATGAAGTCTTGTTGAATCAATCAAATGTATGGAATTGATGGAGTGATAGTTTAATAATAAGCAGAAATGATACACATAGGGCTACTTATACATAGATAAAAGCAGATATGTTAAACACAAACTACACATTAAGAATATTAAAATAAACCGCACATTCATGATACTCCGTATCTAACAACGAATGATTTGGTTTTAAACACTTAAAAAACAATACATACCATTTTCCGAAATATATTAGCACAAATGGTCTGATTTCAAACTGCCTAAATCAAATTCATACTAATTTATTAATAGTGTGTTAATCAACTAAAATTCTAACAAATAGTAGCCTTAGCTAATTTCAAACCAAAGTACTCCGTATTAGCTAATTTCAMMCCAAAGTATTAGCAAAATACTGAATTAGGAGATAAACCTGCACTTGGAAGAACGTGTTGAAGGCCGACGAAGGCGCAATCGAGGAAAATTAGGGTTGCAATAAGAAGACCTAGAAATTCCAGCAGCAGAAACAACATTTGCCGCACCGCAACTATTATCATCTCCAAGATTATTCAATTTATTACGAATTTGAAGGTTCGAAACGCCGCCAAGCACAGCAGAAGCTGAAGCCGCCATTGTTGAACCTTCAATTATCACCTTTCTTTAACAACTATTGATTTATTTATCACAACAACAACAGAATGTAAAAACAAAAATCCTCAAACTCGGAACTCCACACTATCTCATCAAATTCAATCGCCTCCTTATCACCTGCAAAATCAATTGAAATTGAACTCGATTATTGCAGAAATTCGAAACAAATGAAAGAAGATGATTACGATTTTTAGAGAGAGAGAGATTACCAGAGGAGAGAGAAAGGAGATAACGGTGAAGGCTGAGAGAGGAGACGTTGAGTGGGAGTTTGGAGCAAGTTGTTATGTCAAGAATAATGACGTGATTATTATTTTTATTTTTTTGTTTCGCGAAAAAAAAATGAGGAAATTAAAGAAATGGTGAAGGAAAAAAGAGGGGAAATAATGGGGATTTTCTGGTCGTTATTTTAGGTCTWGTAATTCGTTGGCGGTTAGTTGGGTCTTAGGAGTGTGATAATTCGGTGTGGGATATCTTAATAATGGTTTGCGTGGCAATTTTTCCTTCTCTTAAATCCAAAAATAAAGACAACAAAAAATTATAGAGCAAAAAAAACATTTTTCATTGTGAGGGAGGAGGATTTCTAATTCTTCATCACTATTGTCCCTTGTTTGTTTGCGAAGAATTTAATTGAGATAGAGGATAGAGATATGAATAATGTTTCTCCTAATTCTTTGAAAATAATACTTGGGGGAGGGTGGTATAAGGAGGAGGGATAAGGATTGGGGTTGAAGTAACAAATTTGCCATTAATGGAAGGGAGGGAATAAGGGGGAAATTGTTGGTTCATATCGGGTATGATATAAACTTTGGTCATATCGGGGGTATTATTGTAAAACATTAATGCATAGAATGTTGACCCCGTCATTTGGTTTTTGACCCCGTTTATTTTTTATTGGTGCAGTTAGGACACTTTATTGTTAACCAACCATGGTTACTCCCATAGCTGTAGTGTTTTGGTAATTTGCAATATCTGCAAATTGTTTAATTTCGCAAGGTGTGTTAGCTCTTCTTGTTCTGTGAGGCGGAGTTGACGTAGTCGGCGAACTGAAATGTGGGGCGTTCACGAAGTGTTATTCAGGTAATTTCTCGACAATTTCCGGCGAATGAAATTTATTGTTTAACATCTGTGTACGAAATCATAGGTGAATTTCCTTGTGAAATTAGGGTTATTATTATTGCATTTCTGATATATTGAATTTGATAATCAGCTCAAATAATTGCAGCTGGAAATGGCAGTTTTTTTAATTTGTCTTTTGATTAGCTTTTGTTGTTGATTCGAAGTTTTTGTTGTTGTTAATTTTTTGAACCTTTTAATGTAATCAGTTATCATGTTGCCTCATCTAGTTGCATGTCGTCGATGGTAAATTTCCTTTTGGTTACTGTAGGTTAGTCTATTTTGGCCCAATGCTGCGATTTTGGTTCATGGTAGACCTTAGTCATTCTGCCTCGCATTGCAATGGAATTGATTTGAACTATCCTTTTTCATTGCCGGACGTTATTTTTGAGGTGGGTGAAGGATCGTCATCCGGTAAAAGGAGGAAGCGCAGAGGTGTTACAAAGCTTGTTAATGAGAGTGTTTATCGGGTTAGTTTGATGTTATGTTTTATGATGATAGTTGGTAAAGTAAGGTCTGTAGTGGGTTGATTAATTTGGTTTTGCATCAGGGCTATGTTTCAAGCAAAGGTGAGACAGTGAAGTCTAGTGGTGAAGTGCTGCGGGTCAGGAAAGCTTCGAGGCAACGGGTATGCTTATTTGGTATTAGTGAAGTAATGTGAATTGTTCCCTACAGTGTTTGTGGTCATATATGAAAGAGTGTTATTTATCCTGTTATAAATAGATGTTTGCAATGTAGATTTGGTGTTTTTTTACGATGTACATAGGTAGCAGTTAGTTGTTGTTATCATGTTAGATCGTGTTTGGTTGATTTTAATTAGTCTTGCATAAGATGTTAGTTTTGTGTACATGAGTTTCTTTAGTGATCGTTGGATTGGCTTGACTGATTTTATTTTACATGGGAATTGTATTGTTGCAGAGACCCAATATTATATGCCGCGTTGAAACTTTTGGTAGGATATGTGGTTGTTTTGATGCTATTAGGAGGAGATGGGTTAATGAAATGGGTTTCGGTGGACTATTATATTTAGTGGATCGTCATTTACCTAGGGCACTCTGCTATTGGCTTATGACTAGGATAGATCCGGTGAATGAGATGTTATTAGTCGGCGGGAAGAGGTATAGTTTGTCATGTAACCAAGTGAGGTGGATTTTAGGTCTCCCAAAGGGAGAACAATCCCTGCCTTCTACATTTGAATCGGATGTGATTAGGAAGACAGTAATGGAGTTTGTAGAAAAGTACGGGGAGAATCGATACAATGTCCGAGGTAGTAATCGGAGTCATGTGAAGCGGAAGTTTTTAGGTGTTACTCCAAATGTTGTAGATCGACTTAAGCGTGTGTTTCAGCCCTATGAAGTGGCGGAGTTCAAGTTTTTGTTCCTTTTGGTGTCACTTGAGTTAGTGTTATGCCCCACCCAATGTAGCAGAGTTCCGGAAGATTTGTTACCAGTGTTGGGATGTGCAGAACAAACACGTAGATATAATTGGTGTGAGTTTGTGCTGACAAAGTTGATGGGTAGTGTGCGACGGTTCGGTAAGCGGTTTTATCGCGATGGTTTTGCCGGTGGGTGTGGTGGCTGCTCGTTGTTTGTTGCGGTTAGTAAATATTATCTGTTTCATTTGCTACTACTGCATGATTATTGTAATTGTTTGTTTAACAATGGTTTTGATTGTTTGTCAGATTTTGTACCTAGATCGGCTCGACCGGAAGCCAATTCAATGGGGAATTGTACCTAGGGTAAAGGTGTGGAGTGATGAAGAAATAAACAAGGCTTGTGAGGTGGATAGGTCCATATCTGATGGTGACTTTGGTTGTGTTGGGGTGGGTGTTTATGCATGGTTATGTTTATGCACAGTACATGGTAAAAGTGTGTAGTCTAAGTTTCATTTTATTGCTCGTTGTTATGTTGCAGGTTCTTGATGTTGCATACGGGGAAAATCATCCCCTAGACGCACGAGATATTGATCTACCGCCAGATGTTGAAGTTGAAGAGATGTCGTAGATTGGCGATTCGTTGATTTTATTATTGTTCTAGCAAATCTAATTGTTAATTTTTATTGTAATTGTTTCATTGGTATCGTTTGTATTTTGGTTGTAATAATCATAACTATTATAGGTTTGTAGCTGTCTATTTTAAAGTCTTGTAGCAATTGTTGCTAAGTGTGTGTCTGGAAGTGTGGGTTATTTTCAAATTTCTTTCATATTTCTTTGATTTGCTTCATTAGAATAATCATGAGTTATTAGTTTATAGTTTACGACACTTGAGCTGTCTTTTTTAGTTCAACAAAGTTATTGATAAAAGGCGATGTCCATTGATAGAAGGCCCACAAATAAGGCATCTAATACATAATATTTAAATCCAAAAGAAGGCCTCATTGTCTAATAATCGTAGGGTCACTTTTGGGCTTCAAGAGCAATTGTCCAAAAGGAAGCCCAAACATGACCATACTCATTCCTAACAGTAAACATTTGGCCTTTAATCCAAAATATAAATATTGGGCCTCTAGTTCAAAAACAACAGTAGACTTGACATCACCTACTTAAACATAAAACTTAATTTCCAACGTGAATAATAATAATTATAACTTCGATGTCTTTGCTTCACCGTTGGTGGTTGCGATGGCTACCTAGCGGTCTGAAGTCGAAATGTCATCAGATTCCTCTCTCTCCTTGTTCCTGCAGTAGACATCAGCGCCGTTTACTAAAGGTGACTCCCCAATGGTACGTTGAGACCTGCGAAGATCTTTAGAATCGTACATTAGAGTGAAAGTCTCCACGTCTTCCTCAACGAAATCAGCCCATTTTTGGTACAGCTCAACAAGGGTCATGGTTACCGGAGCCATGATTTCTAGGGTCATTGGGCTCTGCTGGACGGTTTGATGAATGTTGATCAACTTGTAGCGTGTGTCTGTGTTGATGAAAGGGTCCTGAAAGTGGGACAACAAGCACAATCATTGACGTTGATCCACACCATCCAACATATACGAAACATATAATCCTAAATATTGTTATATTCATATTTTACTAAGTAGAAGACTTCATCATGTTATTCTAAACCATTTCATGCAGCACAGTTCAACAAGTATGCTATAAATATGTTGGTTGTCGTTTTATAAATTTAGTTGCATGTAATTCCAAAATTTATATTATACGTTTAATGACAACACAGAAATAGTAATATAGTTGACAATTTGGTGCCCACAACAATGGAGTTCCTGCAAACATTCAACATTTAACCAAAAAAATTCAAACCATTGAATTAAATAGATGAACAGAAAAGTACCACGCCTTCGACATAGATTGTCTCGCCATCTTGGAGTCCTAGAGTTTCTGCAGATTGAAGTGGGTTAATTGTTTGGCCCTTGTTGATGAGCTTTATGTCACTTGCCGTGACATCCACTCTTTTTGCATAGTCCTTGGTCGGAAACCTTAAAGTAGTAGTTGGACTTAGAAGGTAAACGACTCCTTTGTCTCCGTTGTTAGCACTACAGAGGTTGACGTTGATGTCATTGTGGTCACCTCCCTGGAAAGCGTAACGCTTCCTTGGAGCTTTGGACGTGGACCCATATTGTCTTGCCTTCCCAGCAATACCAAGTTTTGTGTGTTTTGTTTGTGTTGTCTTTTTGGTGGTGAGCACTAGTTGTTCATCTTCATGACATGAAGAGCTGTTGATGGTGATGATTTCTGGATCCATTTGTTCCTTGAGTTCACTACTACAAAATACACCTATCGTGTCCCCTCTAAATGGCCTATCGTGACTAAATTGGGGGGACACGATAGCCACCGACACAATAGGCACCCACCTATTGCGTCCCTTCCCAAGGGACGCGTTTGGTATGCATACGCGTCGGCTCAATGCTAAGAAGGGACACGATAGCCTTAGGTTAAGATGACCTTAGGTGGCCTAATGTGTCCAAGGATATATAAGAGGGGACACATTAGGTAACCTAACATGATGTGTCCCCTCAATAAAACAGGACACATAAACCTATTATCCCCTCTAACAAATATGCGACGCGTAAAGTTATTGTGCGATCTAACATAAATGGACACGATAGGTGAATGCTATCGTGTCCCTTTAAAAAACAAGGGACACATAAATCTATTGTATCTCTCTAGATAATATGCGACACGTAAATTTTTGTGTCTCTTCTAACATAACATGGGACACGAAAGTGAATGCTATCGCGTCCCGGTAACTAAACAAGGGGCACCGGTAGGTCACGTGACCATATTATTTTTTAAAAAAATCACGCTGATTTTTTTAAAAAAACTAAATTCCTCACGGTAAAGGGAAGGGGAAAGTTGCAGGGTTGGAAATCAAAACTCATTCCCTCATTTCACTCTCACGCTATCCTTCTTTCTCTCTCTTCTCTGGCTTCACTCCTCGCCTGCTCCTGCGACTGCAAATCACGAACGTCGGCGCTCGTCCCTCCGACCTCGAGCTACTCCCCTGCCAAGGTGCCACCGCTATGTCGTAGCC
>SNQN01001484.1:46486-94363 GCA_008642245.1 Bassia scoparia
ATAACATTCACCTATCGTGTCCAATATTATGTTATAAGGGACACAATAACTTTAGGCGTCGCATATTATCTTTGAGGGGACGCAAAAGGGTGTTGCAAAAAAATTCAACAACCTATCGTGTCCCATATTATAAAACGAAGGGACACTATAGCTTTAGACGTCCCATATTTTATACATGGGACACGATAGGGGGGTCACCTTAGATGTTTTTTGTAGTAGTGGTTTCATGTTGGGTGTGTTTCTGGGTTGGGGAGGAGTTCTCCTTTGAGATTTTGGGTTGTTTGTGGTAGGATTGAAAGGGCCGAAGTCAATGGCCTTTCTGGTTTTGGTCTTAGGAGATTTGTTAGGTGGGGAAGAAACTGATGGAGAAGAAGTCATTTTGGTGGTTGTTTGGTTATTCTTAAGGTTGTATGTGGTTTGGTAAGTGGATATCATTTGGTCTGATTCTCCCTGTTTTAAATACTCGGTGTAGTAGGTCATGTGACAGATTATGGTTTTGTTTATGTTTGTAATTATTTTAGTTTGTGGTTTTATTTTGTTTAACCAAAATTAAAATAGTAAAAAAACAAAGTTAATCACGTTTTTTTTGAATTATGGAGAATATAACGTATATGCAGTAGTGTTGAATTTGATACATTTTACGAAGTCTTCTACTCAATTTTTATTTTTGAATTGAATTATATGGAGTTTCTAACGTTAGCTTAGCTGTTTCGGTTTCGGTTTTGGTAGTGTAACGCCCTTAAGAAGCAGTCTGTATGCTTATCCATGTAGTCTTCGTTTTATGTGTTTGGTTACCTCAGTTTTAATTATTTTAAATTTGTATTCGTTTTGCGTTGTCAAGCATTGGATGGCTAACTTCTGTTCCCTTTTATTTTATTAACCAAAAGTTGGTGTTTGTACATGCTAATGCCGGCTGAAGCACTGTTGCCAGTTACGTGTAGTCGCTTTCTTGTGTACTATTTATATGTTTTTTAATTGCCAAACTGCAAAAGTTCAAATTTCTATATGTAAAGTATGTTGTATTTTCAGTCTTCCTTTTTCAGTGTTGAGTATACTTCTTGAAATACTATTCTTACAAGTTATCTCTGGGTGATACTGTTCATTGTTCCAATCTAGTGTCACAATGGTGTTTATTATTTTTTTATTAATTGGACAGTAGTGCACTAGTGTTGTGTATTGTTTTGTTTGAGTGGAGGCTTATTAAAGTTCAAAATTTTATTTATAGTGAAAAGTTTTAGGAGCAAGTGTTTCAAGATGTAACGTTAAATATGAATGTTTCGGAAAAAATTAATTTCTTTTTTATTTTATCGTTTGATCACTATAGAATTTTGTATGTCATTGAAATTTAAGTTCCAATAATATAATAAATGATTTTTAAAAAAAATCGAATGTGAATAATTAGGAGATCATTTTATGTAGCTCCAATTTGTACAAGAAATAGTTTCAAATTATACGAACAACGCATTTTTAAAGTTTCGTATTTATTTGTTACAAATTACTACGATGTTAGAGGTAAAGAATATAATATAAAATTGACATATAATGGTTAATTGATAATGATCCTACGGTGAATGGTAAGTCTTGTTTTTTTTAAAACGTTTAACACCCAACTTGTACATGATTTTGTTTTGATATAAACTGTAACAACAATTAGTTACATGTTATAAAGCTTACATTCTTCAAATTAACTACAACCTAATAAAAATATCAAAAAACGTATCGTTATGATTTTGTGGGAAAATAACAACATAAGATTATGTTACTGGGTCACGCATCAGGTCCATAAAACACAACATCTATCATAGGGTAGTATTGTAAGCAGAGATATCGATTCTTGAAAGACAAAAGTTGACGATGATCACATTTTCAAATTTAGGGTCAAGGGTATATGTTTAAGGGTTTAGTGTGTATATTTGGGGGTATAGGGTATAGACTTTAGGGTTGAGGTTTTAGGGTATAGGGTTTGTTAAACTTAAGGGTTGAGGTTTAAGGGTTTTGGGTTGGTTAAAGTGAGGGGTTAAGGGTTTATGCTGTAGGGTATTGGAAAAAGGGTTAAGGGTTTATGGTGTAGGGTATTGGTAAAAGGGTTAAGGGTTTATGGTGTAGGGTATTGGAAAAAGGGTTAAGGGTTTTAAAGGAGTGTAGCTCGTTTTGTAAAAAGGGTTAAGGGTTTTGGTGTAGGTCTATTGGAAAAAGGGTTAAGGTTTTAGAAGGGTAGGGTATTGGTATAGGGTTAAGGGTTTTATGGTGTAGGGATTGGTAAAGGTAGGAGGTTAAGGGTTTATTGGTTGTTTAGGGGTATTGGGAAAAGGGTTAAGGTTTTTAGGTGTAGGTATTGGGATATAAGGTTTAGGGTTTATGGTGTAGGGTATTGGTAAAAGGGTTAGGGTATATGGTGTAGGGTATTGGAAAAAGGGTTAAGGGTTTTAAAGGGTGTAGGGTATTGGTATAAGGGTTAAGGGTTTATGGTGTAGGGTATCTCTCATAAAATCCGACTATATAATCGGACTCCGACATTCATAAAATTATTATCATTTAATTTTTATATTTGTTAGGCTACTTATGTATAATGTATAGTCAAAAACGTTATTTTAAATAATAAATAGTAAATATAAAGAAATGTAATAGGAAAAACAAAAAATACACTTACAAGTAGAGAATATTTTTAAATACCAATTAATATTAAGGAGAAAAACTCGAATTCAAATCGAACTCGTAGTCGGATTATCGGATTCGGATATCGTAGTCAGAGTCGTATCCTGGTTTGTAATCCAACTTCATGTAGGGTCGGAGTGCTATTATCCATAATCCGCTCCGAGTCCGGTCCAATCCCATCACTAGGTATAAGCCTATAAGGGTTAAGGGTTTATGGTGTACCCTATTCGTATAAGGGTTAAGGGTTTATGGTGTAGGGTATTGGTATAAGGGTTAAGGGTTTATGGTATAAGGGTATAGGGTTTAGCAGTTTAGGGTTTATGGTAGAGGCTTTAGGATTCAGGGTAACGGTAATTAGCGATCATGTAAAGTGTGGATGTGTTAAATTCGACTCCCATGAATTCATATGTGGTAAAGTTTATTGCAAAGGACATATTCGGGTGTCCCCTTTGTTAGAACAATAATTTGAAAAAAACTTTTGACATGTCAATTGATAACATAATTTTGTTTATTTATTTGAAATGGTCATATTTTTTGTGAATTAAAAATAATTAATAACGGAATAATAATTTTTGATTATTATAAACGTAGTAATTATTTATCATTGTAATTGATGTCTAATGTCCTAATATTGTGTTTAGTAACAATTTGTGATTTTTTTAACGTAGTAATAATTAATCAGTCAAATATTTTGGTCAATGTACTAATATTGTGTTAAGTCTTTATTATGATATACGTAGTAACAAATTATCAGTATAATACTTTATTCAATAACCAAACCTTTTTATTAATTAATAATATTTGACTTATCTTATAATATAGCACGTACATAGAAGGTCTTAACAAGTTTTTACTGCCATCTAGACATGTCTATATTGTTAACTATTCAATACTTTTATAAAATTGAATGGTTTAACCAAGACTTCTACTTGTACACGTGGTCCATTTTGTTTCGTTTATAAGGTATACAATGGATCGATGAGGTGGCCCAATGAGGAAGTTTGGTTGTTCCTCTTTCTTTCCCGCTATGATTTTCGACAAATTGGCGGTTTTTGTTTTTCAATTACATGGCGGTAAAGAATTTAAATTTTAGGAAATTTTCAACTTTGCCTGTATATAACTGCACTACCGCCATTATCGAATTCAGATTTCCCCCTTTCAACCTTATGTGTAGCCACATTCTTAAAATAAGAAACCAACAGAAAGACAACCCACCCTTCCATTAACACCACAACCCAACCGTCACTACAACAACCATACATTATTAGAACATGTTTAACCACGAACAAAAACAACCACCACTATCCCCCCCCTGTTGTAACTTTGATGGATAAGCTACGAAGTTCGACGAAGGAAATAGATTTTTCTTCCTACTCGTATTTCGTTGAAACAGACAATGGCCGTATATTTCTAACACCACTTGAAGTGTACGATATGGTAATCTACCCAAATGGCAAACGGTTACAAAAATTCCTAAATCTGAAAATGTCTCTCAATGACGAACAAGACGAAGTTGTCATGCCTGCCCACCTACCCAATTACAACGATATGCACGGTTTAGTTGACTTAGATCAGTTCCTTCTCGATTTGGAAGTTGCTGCACTTACAAGGGGAAACCTTCCAATGACAGATTCGGGCTTCTTCGACAAAATACGTGACCCTAGTCCTTCGATTGATCTTCAACATCAACCATACAGAATGAATGGCAATCCTGTGTGGGTTAAGGTAGGATCCTTCACCGATGGTTTGCAAATGTTTGTTATGCCTAGTAACTTAAGCAAAGTTAAAATGGAGGTTCACAGAGGATTCCTTATTTGCTACCAAAGTGTGATAGTCAACACGGTTAAATTGACGCCTGTGTTGTCAAGCTTCAACAACATTGCGGAAACACGCCTTTTGTTGTGGAATGCTAGAGGGTTGGCGAGACCTTCGGCGAAGACCAACATGTTACGATTGATTGCTGCATTCTCACCTCACTTCCTGCTTGTCACAGAGGCAAGGATCTCCGAGTGTAATTTGGAGATAGTTTTGAAATCGTTGAACTTAGAGTTGGAGTGGTTGTTGGTTGATACGGAGGGTAATAGTGGGGGCGTTTTGCTTATGTGGAATGATGCTTACGGGAAAGGCTCTGCAAACGACGGATCCGGCGAAAATAGTATTACAATGGCTGGTGAAATTCAGGTAACTTTCGGTTATAATTTCAATACTAAAATACAACTCATTACATTGAGGGAAACAATCGGATTCGGTTTTTATTTTAACAAAAACCATTAATGAAAAACGAATTCAAAACACTAATATTGCATAATTTAACTGACTTGTCAGGTTCAAGCTACCATTGAAGACAGTAGTTCAAGTCAAGGTTGACAAGGTTCTATGTTTCCAGTTGAACGCCATGTGTAGTTCCCATTATGTGTTTATTACCCAGATGTATTTTGGAGTAGTTGTGACATTACTTTAAGTAGATTTAATGTTTCAGTGACAGTTAGCGTCATTATGTTGCTATGTGAAAAACGTTTGTGCTTTATAACCTGCTAAAGTTGCATTTATTTTTCTCAATGAGATGGTAGTTGACAATATAAACACAACCAACAAACAACCAAAGTTGGAAATATTAATTGTGTAGTGTTATATATAAATCATCACCATTACTTAGAACAACAATACAGAGATATATGGAATTTAAAGTATCAAATTTGCAACACTAGAATTTTCCTATAATCCAATCTATAATCTTCAAATAAAGTTCATGGCAAGTTTAAGGTTTAACACATGGTGTAGCAGTTTGGATAGGCTGCTGGATTGGGGTTTTGAAACAGGGAAGGTCTACGAATTAGTCGGGGAAAGCGGTGTAGGGAAGACCCAAATATGCTTACAGAGCAGCATCACAGTCCAGTTGCCAAAAGACCTCGGCGGACTTGAAGGCAGTGCTGTTTATATCCACACTAGAGGTAACTTCCCTACATCTAGAGTTGCCCAAATGACATGTCATATGTTCAATCTTTTTGGTTTCGCTGAGAATGCAATGGATAACATTGCGGTGAAAAAGGTGACAGAGGTGGAGGAAATCCGACAAACAATGTCTCAACTCGATGGGCTACTGAGCAACGCACAACATTCATCTCGCCCGCACCGCTTGGTAGTATTTGACTCAATTGCCTCCCTTTGTAGAGGGGAGTATGGGAACAACGCAAACGAACTAGGTGCACGTGCTAATTTCATAAATTATTTTGCTTGCAAAGTAAAAATATTAGCGTTCAAGTATAATGTTGTCGTCATTCTAGTAAACGAAGTTGCGGACGTAACACAACCGTGTAGGGTTCCGGCCGTGACATTCAACACTAGCGGTCGAGTCGTGACACCGGCTCTAGGCCCACAGTGGTCCCAACACATTTCCAACAGAATTTTACTAAGTATGGAACGAGACCAAACTGGAGCAGTAAGGAGACAAGCTATTAGATACAATGGGGATCCAAATGCAATAGCTAAGTACAATATTACGACGAATGGTGTTAATTAGCATGTGTGCTAGTGTTGTTGTTTCGTTTGTCAACACATTGCAATATTTAGTATGAAAAAATAAAATTATTGTAATGCGTTCTAATGTCAAATTGGCCCAATTTTAGAAATTTATGAAATGGCCTGTTCATAATAAACATGTCAAAGTTCCTTTTACAAACAGACTACATGAAACAAGCTTCATCTATATTAAAAGGTTGTTCAACACTTGATACTAAACCCCAATTGAGGAAGCAAAGTAACAAAGCCCATTGTTTAGTGGAGGCCCAAATTTAGCAGCCCAACAGATCAAAATACCCATTACCAAATAAAACCACAAATGTCATAAAAACAACTTAAAAAAAAACATTCAGACAACAAATCCCAAAAGAGGCATCATCTTATGAAACACCATTCAAACATCAATTCGCATATCAGGCAACAAGTAGACAACGACCATTGTAGCATCAATTATTGTGACGATGGGCAATGCGGTTCACCGAATGATATGCCGTTCCTTGATGCAAACTCATCCTCCGCTCCAAGAAAGTAACCATCATCCCCACATGCATCAGAGAATGTGACCGTCTTCCTTCTTTTAACCTAACAAAAGTGACCAAACAAATTTACCAACAACAATGCTCAAATCAAGCAACGTAATACAAACAAGGGCACAACCCTAGCCCAATTTTAAAACTTTAGTAACAAACCTGCATTTTCTGAGGTGCGTTTCCAGTGATTAGGTCTCGATCAGCATCTACGGCAACCTATAAAAGAATATAATAACAATGGAGGTTACATGGCATTATACATATTTTAAAAATACGCTAACAATCGCAAGTCAAAATATTATACGAACCTCCTGCTGACGTGTGCAACAATCCTTCCTCGGTCTTCCCCTCTTCTTCTTAACAACTGCAACACTACCACAGTCACCGCTCTTGGAACCACTACCAGCCTGAGAAGCTTTCCAACCCGTCTCACATAGGGTTTTGAACCTAGTTGCCCTCGGCCTCCCCCGTTTTTTCGGTATTGGTGGATCAATTATTGCATTAGAAGTATGAGGGACGCTAGTGGGGGTATCACATAGATTCTGGCTACATTGGGAGACAACCAACGCGGGTGACAGAGTGTCTCCAACTAAAGAATCACCATCATTAGGAGTATTGTTACCAGTTTCAACAACACCGTTGGATGATGCGTTTGACCTAGATGCTGTTTGGTCCATGGAATGATCGCCCTCCGTCTCCTCACGAGCCTTCACAGCTAGAACTTCATCTCTAGCTTTCCGCAAGCACCGCAAAACAATTTTAGTACAWTTTTCTGACTTTGCAGCATGGTCCGAAAGCTCATCAAACACAACAACCATTCGATCTAGTCGTTTCACCTCTTCGGTTCGACTTAAATCATGGAATGCAACTCTAACTGAGGTATGTCGGCGCAAGACATCTTTCCTCCATCTTCGTAGAATGAAAATGTCCGGAATCTCCTTTATATGAAGCTTGTCATAAAGACGAACTAAATGACGACACATAATACCATCCGTCTCGAACTTCCTACAAGAACAATTTGCAACTTGGTTTTCAGTGTTAAACTTCACACAATAGTAGGTGTGATCGTCTAGGAGAATATCAATGTTCCTGTTCTTGTTGTTGCAATCAACACCATCAACATCCTTCTTTTTTTTAGGCTTCACCCAAACGCGATCCTCAACCATAAACTCCATGTTTTTTACATCCAAYTGCCTCTCCTCAATGACATTCACGTATGTGACTCGCTCACACTCAACTTGAAGGGCCCTGAATTTGGTAGAGGTGTAGATCTTCCGGAACGTTCTCTCAGCAGCATAACCAGTRGAGTAACCACGAGAATATTTGGAGTTGGTGTCGTCYGCAAATTTCTCATCCTTCATACGACTCTCCACAGCTGCAACATACTTTTCTCMAAAGTCGCAAAACATGGTATTCGCACCAACATATTTGTCAAAAAAACTATGAATGCTCTCCACTCTCTGAGTGGAACGCATGCCAGCCCAGAAAAAATCACTCATAAAAGCCGGAACCCACATGTGCCGCTCTAGGAATAGATTCTTCAACCACTCGTTAGAGTGTAGGTCATACTGCTCTATAACCGCAGCCCAACGACGATCAAAGTCTGTCTCGTTAAGGCTGTTGTAAACAACATCGAGAAGATCATCCCGTATATCTATATAGCTGAAAACAACCCAAAATGTGCAACTTGAAAAAACCAGCAAATATATCAACTCTACATCAAATAAATACAACAATAACTGTTCCTTATATGACAAGCCCAAGGGTGAACTAAATCAAAATGTGCCTCCCTAGCCTGCTGGAACATAAACTAGCCTTGCAACTAACATCATTCAAATACACTATTAAATTGAATAAATACATTAGTCAAACCAATTAAGAAACAAAAAAAATAAAATTTAGGTTCAATGCCATATAGCCAGTGATCAATTACAGAACAAACTCAATGCCAAAAAAACTACAACAAAATCAAAATGTGCCTCCCTAGCCTGCTGGAACATAAACTAGCCTTGCACCTAACATCATTCAAATACACTATTAAATTGAATAAATACATTAGTCAAACCAATTAAGAAACAAAAAATAAATAAATTAGGTTCCATGCCATATAGCCAGTGATCAATTGCAGAACAAACTCAATGCCAAAAAAACTACAACACCAAGTTGGAAAACAAAATTACCAAACACAGAGTAACTGCCAGAACAAAACGTGCTGCATAATCATAAACACATTAAAGGTGTCTCATGCCAGAACACCAACAAAATAAACATAAAAATACAATAAGCAAATACAAATAGAAATACAGAAATAAACACAGAAACATGATAACATAGCCTACAATGTCAGCTTAAGGCCATCAAAATTATAAAATGATAATTCTATTTGTACATACCTAGAATTAAGTCGCAACTTATAAGGCATCTTTTGAGTTATATGCCATATACACCAACGGTGCCGTGTATCAGGCATAACCACTTCCAATGCTTTCCTCATTGCTGCGCTTTGATCGGTAAGAATACCCTTAGGAGCTACACCGTCCATTGCGACCAACCATTGCTTAAACACCCACTCAAAAGTTTCTGCATCTTCGTGAGTTATTAGAGCACAACCGAACAAGATAGTTTGCCCGTGGTGATTTWYACCCACAAAATTAGCAAACGGTAACTTATAWGCATTTGTCAAATACGTCGTATCAAAGCATACCACATCACWAAACTCCTTATAAGCCTCCCGACTACGAGGATCCACCCACATTATGTCTTTCATCACACCATTGGAATCMAACCGGTGACTATAAAAAAACTGACGATTTGCACTCTGCATCTTATGAAGATAGGCCACCAAAGCATTGCAGTCACCACCCTCCATCCTCTTTTTCCTTTCCCCATTCACAAGATGCCTCAAATCGCTCTCAAKAAATGGAGTGTTTTCCGGGCCACCCCTCTCGTTTTGCATACAATTGTAAATGTTAGAAACAGTCGACCCACTTTTAAAATCATTATCCAAWCGACGAGCWGCRCTAACGCTAAACGATTCCATACGGTACTCCTTTACTAAGTTCACTTTGCTTGGACTAGGTGTATGACCACTRTGTTCCAACACAACAGAACGAACGACCCACTCTTTCCTTTCATTTACAGACGCATACAACAAAGCACCACAGAAACATTTTTTGGACATCCTCTTCTTAGGGTTCACCAATTCATTCCTCACATCCTCCACCTTATTTKGGTTCTTAGCCAACTTATTTGCCTTCTTTATCGACTTCATTTCGGGAGAACCATAACACTCACAACGCCACCTAGTTCCACGCCTCTCTTTCTGACTATTGAACGAACCAGCAACTCTAGATATAGCAAATCCCTTAGACTTAGCATACCGCTTGTACATAGCTTCTACATCTAACATGTTTGCAAATACCATCCCAACTGCAAGTTCTACTATCGGAACTTCGTCATCAACTTCCTCTTCGCTATCATCCTCAACAAGACTCTCAGCAGTCCTTCCAACTAGCCTAGGACTCCGACGAGGAACAAAACCAGCACAAACACCCCCAGCATTCCTTGTAGGTGTTAACTCATCAGCAACTGTCACAACAACAGAAACTCACTACTCATAAAACTAATCCACCGTGAAACAAACCTAAACCTAGATTATCGCTAGTCAACAATTAACAAATTCCATTGTAACAAATCAATAATCTGATGGAAAATAACCGCCAAACCAACCAACAACATCATCTCACAACTACTACAACAACCACAGTAATTATCAATAATTACATCTATAATATGAACCGTATCACAGCCATGTCACAACCATATAACAACGATATATAATTCAGAAAAAAAAAATTGCAGCAAACAGTCGAACCACAGAATAAACAACCAACAAGAATTCTTTGTCAGCTCACAAACAGTTCAAATCACAACTCGAATAATCTCATTACGAAAATATAAACAGATAAACGCAGGCAATTGGACAAACGCCGGCCTAATTAACAGATTAGAAATGATAATTGCATGAAACACTAACAATTCTCTAAAACATTAACAGATGGTATCCAATTATTCTATCGGCATTCGAAGCTCCATTGACAATGATACCAAATTGCTTACCAGCATCGTTGGGAACACCTCCAGCTTCAGGAAGACCACCAGCCAAATCAGCCTCTAATTCCATTCAGCAACGCCGTCCAGGATCAAGTACAGTAAGGGAGAGTAGACAACGCAGAGGAAGGAAACAGTAACTCAACTGGACCAAGAAAGACTTCGAATTCACCGACAATAAAAAATAAAACTTTACTTAAACAAATTCAATACAAAAAGTTGAACCATGGTTTGCATGGGCCCCAATTTAAACAACGTTACAAATAACTCCGTTTCTATACATATCAATTCCCTCACGTGAGATACTTAACAAACAGCAACATATTACCTACTTCACCACGATATGAACCATTTTTCAAATATACCCGATATGAACCAGATACACCTCGGAATAAGGAGTGGGATAAAAGGTAAGTAGGGTTATTTTAGTAAATTTGTTTTTTATCTCAATCATATTCTCCATCTATATCAAACAATGGAATGACATTATTTTATCCTTATTCTTCCTATCAAACTCTTATCATTATCCTTCTTTTTATCGCTATCTCTATCCTCGTAACATGTCAAACACCTCATATGTGACTTTTGGTTTCTTGATTCATATTGGTATTGTATGATTATTATGAATATTGATAAGGTGTTTCATGTGGAAATGAATTGAATCTCTAAATATGAGAGGGTTGGTGACCTGTCTCTTATACACATCTAGATGTGTATAAGAGACAGGATTCATATTGGTATTGTATGATTATTATGAATATTGATAAGGTGTTTCATGTGGAAATGAATTGAATCTCTAAATATGAGAGGGTTGGTGACCATTGAGAATGGTTGGACGGAATAGGATMWRTCTCTTATACACATCTAGATGTGTATAAGAGACAGGTGTTACATCACCCACCAGTGTTGGTGGTCCCTGCTCCACTCCACTTGGTGGCCCAACTAACCCAAGTTAGTTATTGTTGTTATGCTGATTACTGTAAGTAATCATTAATTCCCTCTCTTTTGTTTTTTTTCTCTCTTCTGTGGTTTATTTTTATTTTTATTTTATCTCCGTGTCAGTACCTTTCTAGTGTCAGTCCTTTCATTTTCTTTTGTCTTTCTATATTTTTTTGCATTGTCTTATTCTAGTTGGATCCCCTTACCCCTTTAATTTATTGTCCTTGCTACCCCTTACTACTGCCACGTCTATTGCTTAATTGCTTTTTTAATTTTCTATGCGTTACTCCTTTATCATTAGCCGCTTTTGCCTGCACCTCTTCGTTTTCCCCACCTAGCCTCGATCCCTTCCCTTTCTTTATTTTTTATTTATTTCCCCCTTTTTATCTCTTCTGAACCCCTTCCCCAAGTTTTTCATCTTTTTTAAATAAACCTCTACACACACTTTACCCTACCACTCTAATTATTACCATCGTTTCCCAGGCCCTCTTTTATTATTCTTTATTTTTTTTCCCCTTTTTTTCGTCTTTTCTTGTTCCCAACTCCCCTTTTCTGCTGCTAGGCCCCCTTTCCCTTGTTAACTTGCTTCGATTACTATGCCCACTGTTACTTTCCTTTATCCTCTTAATTATTGCATTAACTATAGTTAGATGCTTAGCTAAACCCTAATCCCCTTTTAATCCCTCTACGGTGGCTCCTCTCGTCATTATCTTACTGCCACTACTCTTCAGCCTACTGCCTTCTCCTTAATCAGACCTTCCTCCTCCYTCTCCTTCCCAGTCTTTCTACACCTCCTTACAACCATGAACCCAGCCCACCAACAGTGGAGACATCCCAGAGCTGGACCAATCCCATAAATTAATTTTTCTATTATACATGAGAACCGTGATGTTTGGCGAAGTTGTGTTCTAGGACACCTAGTTGACTATCGTACCATGAGTGAGGAGAGAGTCCAATTTTACATTGACACAAAATGGAGGAAAAGAGGCCAGATTCATGTTCACAAACAAGAAGACATTTTTGTCTTTCACTGCTCAAATGAGGAAGATAAATGGCGCATGCTTTCTCTTACAAAAACCAGTATCGAAGGTGCACTCATGGTATTCGTACCTTGGGAAGAGAATACGGCTCCCTTCACAGTCCGCTTCCCTTACGCTAAGTTTTGGGTCCAAATTTGTGGCCTACCTTTTGAGTACATGTGCATGCATGTAGCAGACCAAGCAGGACAGCTCTTTGGAGAGCCTTTCGAGATCGAGTTCGATCCCGGTTTTGTACCTAGACATGACTACATCCGTATGCAAGTATCCATCAGTGTAGGGAAACCCCTTATTCCAGGGTTCTCCCTTAGGCTTGAAGATGGGAGTCTCTTATGGATCCAATTCAAATATGAGGGTCTCTTCAAATATTGTGTCAAGTGTGGTTGCATTGGGCACCAAGTCTCCCGGTGCTCGAAGGAGCCAAATGAAGTCCAAAATGATGTTGAAGCCCAAATCCTTGAATTCCTTGATAAGGGTGTTCCCGTACTTGAAACCGAACCCCTTTTTACCATGTTCTCCCTTGATCTTCGTGCAACGCCATGCACGGAACGTAAAATAACCACTACACTTAGAATCTTTGATGATGGGTCCCCCCATCTCCCTCTTTTCGACCTTCCGATGTTTTTGTTGACTTCGATTTGGGTTTTACTCCCGGGGGCAGAACGGTGGGCCCAGGTCAACGCTTTACTGAAAATGACGCCCCTTTCCAAGTTGCTGTCCTTGGATCACAAGGTAATGGACCTCCTCTCCAAGTCAATGGACCGCCTGCTCCCTTGGCCCATCCCACACCCCACAGTGGGTCTGCTACTCAAACAAACCAAACTCAACCTACCATAAACCCAATCCAGACTACTGGGCCTCCTCTTATTTCAACCCTCGGCCTAACCTAGTTTTCCCCTCTTGAAAACCCACCAGCTGGGCTCCTACCTACCCTATCTATCATTATTAATACAATGGGGCCAACCCAGTTTAACTCACAACTCAACCCATCTAACCATGAGTCAAATGGTCCCCTTTGGCCCAGCCCAGTATGCCCCAAAATCCAATATCTCTCGGCACACCTCAATACGCCCCACAAGAAAACCCCAATCCCTTGGACTCCGGCCCACTTGGCCCAGCCCATGCGGCCCCCCCTCTTTCCAGCCCAGCTCCTCCCAACACTCCCAACACGCCTTCCCCAGGCCCAAATCAGAATACCCAGGCGAAAATCCAAATGGGCCGATCCTCTCTAATCAAAACAGAACCCATACCATACTTGAATACCCAAGAAATCTCACTGATCCAACCCACATTTCTTCAAACTTAATTTTTACGATTGAGCCAAATACCATTACCCCCAACTTTCCACTTAACCCACCAATACCACAAGTCCCAATTGAGATTCAAAATAGACGTCACCTTGCCATCATTGACAATAGTGTTAGTAGGAGACTCCAAATTCCGGGGTTTGTTACAAATAGAAGGGATGACGTTCTCGGTTATGGGCAAGTCTTTCATGCGATCTCTGAGGACGCAGGAAGAGTGGTAGGTAGGGAAGTCACTGAAGATGATGAGCTTGAGGGCTCACCAATGGATACTGAAGGGGATTTGAGACCTGATTTTGACACTGAAGAAGCTTTAAATGAAGCTTTTACTAGTGGTTTAATCCCGGAAATCCCTCCAACAGTAGGTCCATTTGAGGAAAGCTCCAACTTCATTAACTTGATCCCCAACACTGAAATTCCTTCAGAATGGAGCGAAGATGAGGACCCTGAAGAAATCCGTAGCCCTTCCCCTACTCCTCTCATTACCCCACATGAACCCATCCTGAATAGCACCTTCCAAATCACTAATGATATCATTGTGGATGAGCTTCCAACCCCCACAGAAGTCATGTCAGATGGTGCAGTCCTTTTCTCTGCTCCCAGAGTTAAAAATAGAAGGGGAAAGTTCAATAGAAACTGGAGGTTCCGTAAGAAGAAAAACAAGAGACGTCACCTCCCCCACAGAGACCCCAACAAAAGGAAAGCAATCACTGATCAAGACTTATGCTCCATAGCTTTTGTTGACTCCGATGATGATGCAGACTCGAGCCAACTTTCGAGAATGAGAGGTAAGAAAGCTAGAATCAATGTTCTCCAAGATGATCCAGAGGACCTGAGAGGGCTAAGGAGAAGGAGCAACCCATCCAGGGAGACAGTCTTTGCCAACACTGAATTACACTTTGAGCTTGGGATCGCCCTGAGCTTCGGTGGAGATGAAGGGTCTTCGGTGGCTGGATCATCTCAGCCACCAATGTCACCATGATAGGTGTTTCCTGGAATTGTAGGGGACTAAATGACCCTACCACCCCTGCAATCCCGATTATTAGATTTTTGGTAGAGTCTACTTTTGCTGATTTTATTTTTCTGTCTGAAACTAAATGTAAGGGTGATCTAGTTTTCAATAGGCTTCGCCCCTTAGGCTTCAACTTTTGGACTAGCTTTGATGCCTTAGGGACTAAGGGAGGGCTATGGGTGGGTTGGAGAAACCCGAACCTTTTTAAGGTTGTCTGTACTACCTACAATTTCATTGTACTTGATGTTAATGACGCCCTAAGAGGCCAATGGACTTTGTTTTTGTTTTACGGCGAGCCTGATCACTCCCTTAGGAAGGAAGTTTGGGAATCACTCACTACTCTTATTTCTCTAACTTCCAACCCTTACGTCATTGTGGGTGACTTTAATCAACTAGATAACTTGGGTGACAAACAAGGAGGAAACCCCCTAAAATCCAAGGTCTATCCCTCTTCACAAACTGGATCTCTTCCCACTCTCTCCTTGACATACCTTTTGAGGGCCCCCGCTTTACTTGGGATAACGGGAGACAGGGTGCTGAGAGAATCCTAGAACGCCTGGATAGAGGCTACGCCTCGGCTTCTTGGTTAGACCTATTCCCTGATTCCTTTATTCAAAATAAACCCATAACCACGTCAGACCATACCCCCATTATCTTCTATACCCAAAAACAACCAACAAAGGACAACAAACCTTTTAAAATCCCGATGTGGAGCCTTGAATTTGAAGAATGTGAATCCAATATGTTGACCAGCTGGAACCGGACAATCCAAGGCTCCCCTATGTTCCGTCTCCAGAAGAAGACTTGTCTAGCAAGAGAATCCTGCAAAGACTGGGCCCTGAAAAAGAAAAATGAATGGCAAGGTAAATGGAGTGCTTGAAAGTAAATTCAGCGATGGTCTAGAAACCTTAATTACAACCGATAATGATAGTGACTGGACCGATGCTAAAAAACAAGGTAGAGACTTTGCAAGAGCCAAGGCACTTTACTGGAAGCAACAAGCCAAACTCAAATGGGACATAGAAGGGAACACTTGCTCTTGCTATTTCTTTAATTGGGTCAAAGGATGTGCCCATAGGAATAAGATCATAGCCCTGCAAGATTCAAATGAAGAATGGATCACAGACCCATATGGCTTGGGCAGGATAGCGACGGAGCACTTCCAAAACTTCTTTAATCAGACAGACCCCCTACACCAGGAGGTAGGCCGAGAACAGATCATTGACCAAGGTTTGTCGGGCATACTCAACAAGCTCTCGGAAGAGCAAATCCAGGATATAGGGAAGCCTTTCACTAAAAAAGAGGTAAAGAAAGCTCTTTTCTCAATGGGGCCCTAGAAAGCCCCAAGACCCGATTGGGGTCCCAACAGGGTTCTACCAGAAAAATTGGAAGAAGCTCAGACATAGTGGATGGTGTTCTCTCTAGCCTAAACTCGGGCTATATTCTAAAGGAGTGTAACAAAACAAACATAGCCTTGATCCCTAAAAAAGACAACCCCGAAACCATGAACCATTTTAGACCAATCAGCCCTTGTAACGTGAGCTATAAAATTATCTCCAAATGTGTTACCAACAGGATCCGGAAGGTCATCGACTCCCTTGTTAGCCTAAACCAGAATGCTTTCATCCTGGGGCGACAGATAGCTGATAGCATCCTCATTGCTCACGAATTACTTGAGAATATCCGTACCTCTAAAAACAAAAAGAACGTCAAGGTGGCAGTAAAAACCGACATGAGTAAGGCCTATGACAGGATTCGCTGGGATTTCCTGGAAGCTTGCATAGCCAAAATGGGGTTTCCTTCAAGTTTCATTTCCCTAACTATGAGTTGCGTCAAAACAGTCTCTTACAGCGTTGTCTTCAATGGGAAACCTCTAACCCCATTCACACCGCAATGCGGTCTATGACAAGGTGACCCACAATCTCCTTATCTCTTCATCCTATGTATGGAAGCTCTGGGTGGCTTGATAAATCAGGGTACTATGAAGGGCTTCAGAGGCATCCAGGTTGCAATACATACTACACCTGTCTCACACGTTTTCTTTGCTGATGATGTCGTTTTCTTCTTCAATTACAACAAAGATGCAGTCTCCTTCTTCAATAACACACTGGAACTTTTCTGCTCAGCCTCTGGAGAGATGATAAATAAGGATAAGTGTGTGGTTATGGTCAACCCAAGCTGCAACCAGGAAACCAAGAACTTCTTAACAACACAGATGGAAATGCCCCTTGATTCGTCGCTTCAAACCTACCTTGGAATCCCCACGGATTTCGGGTCGACAAAAAAGGAGATTTTCCGAGGTCTAATTAAGAAGGTTCAAGACAGACTGGACAGTTGGAATTCTATTTTTTATCCCCAGCAGGGAGACTCACCCTTATAAAATCAGTCTTATCATCCATGAACAACCATGTGCTCTCGGTCTTTAAAATACCAAGGGGTATCGGTAAGAAAATCAACAGGATTGTAGCAAATTTCTGGTGGGCAGGTACTAAAAAATCCTCTGGTATGCACTGGAGAAGTTGGAATCAGATAAGCTCCCCGAAGAGCAAAGGAGGTCTGGGAATCCGGGATATCCTCCAGCTAAACACTGCCTTACTCATGAAACAAGCATTGAAAATCATCACCCAACAAAACTCCTTATTGAGCAAACTCTACCAGGACAAGTATAAGATTAAAAACGACACGCTCTTTACCAGCACATGGGAAAAGAAGACGGGATCCTGGGGATGGAATGGCATCAAAACCAGTCTCTTCAAACTCAGGAAGGGGTGTAGCTGGGCTATAGGTAACGGAGAAAAGGCCAGAATTGGAGATCCTTGGCTCTGGGGGAAAGTCCCGACAATGCACCAGGATCTCCAGGAGGAGCATCTCCTAAACATCCTCAAAACAGGGAAGGTCGCTCTCTTACAACTCGGGGAAGGCTGGGACAGAGACCAAATCAAGAATATCTTCGACAAGGAAAGCTACAATTCCATGAGGGCTATGGAACCTTTAAACAGGGATATAGAAGATAGTTGTTAAACAAGGCTATGAGTTCATATGGAATACCGAAGCTGTAACACCCCAATAATTCTCCCTTTTTCCTGTGAAATATTTAATTGAAGATACGGAGAACTATTGACATGTTATCGCCACGTGTGAAAACGCTTTGGCTTATTCAGAATATTGCAGCGGAAAATGACTAAACCAAATAACAAAACTTTTAGGAAATCTATCAAAAAATTTAAAACCGTACAACTTGGAACCAACTTTGGCCCTTTATTAAAAATCGAGGATAAATATTTTGGGCAAACTAATGAAACCTGAAAACCATTTTATCTAATTATAAAATACTAAAATTTTCAGACGGAACATTATTAAACAGCAGTCCAAGAATATAACACTCGAACACTCCCATAACCCCAACGTTGTAAATGCACATGTATAGCCATCAACAACCTGCACAATCCTGTGAAAAGTCTGCTCCCCATAATTTCCAAATGAAATAAGGATCATCACAGGTCCACCAAAAGAAGAAAATGTGGACAATACACAAAACACAAAAACACGCAATCAGCAAAGCTGAGTACATACAACATACGAAGACGAGAAAGCAAACGGACAACATCTCCCCTAAAAACTGGACATACCGAGTTACGACACCTGTTTAGAAACAAAAGAAAACCCAATTGTGGTGTTCATAACCACTTAACAATACTATACTTATACAACTGATCCCAAACTCAGACCAAAATCATCAATTACATATTGCATATAGCTGCTCCAAGACAACACAATCTCAAAATCCTCAACTGCTTCTGTTAACTAGATTGTACCTGAAAAATGACTTACTCGACTCCAATATAAGACTCAATACATTTCATTACATTTGTTAAGATATGAGCAACAGACAAGGCTGTCCAAAACCCATGTTCACAATTTAGGAACATCAACCAGACATCAAGTGTCATCAGACACAAGTTGCCACAGAACCCATGCCTCCCCGTCGAAAGGCATCAAAAACCAGTAAACAGATGGCGAACGGGCGCGACTCCGTCACCATAGTTAGATGAGATCTCAAACTAACCCCAATTTGGATAAAATCCGTTATAAAATAGTGAAGAGAGACGCGTTGATCAAACGGCTCTCGGAAGGAAGCGAATATAGTCGCAACCCCAACCCCTGAATTGTCAATACTCTAGACGTGCACAAGTCCAGAGTTTTATTGCTCATTCGTGTTATATTTAGCTGTTAATTATTGACAAGTTTATATGACTCACAAAACAAAACCACAATCACATTGAAATTCTTTTTAACACGAACCGTTACTTTAATTAATAAACTTGTTGGACAAGCCAACTAACCTCGTCATTAAGACTTGAACACTTCCCTTTACTCAATTCATACACCATGTCATGAACGAGTAATAAATCACCTCATGGAGTAAGTTAAACTTGACCCCACTTAATTCATCCTTGTATTATCAATTACCTCATGGAACAAGTTATACTTGACTCCAATTAATTCCTCGATAGACCAAAACAATTAATTAAAAAAATTGACTAGTTGTCAACCTCCATATCCAAAACTCATGAATAATCAATTCCACAATATTCCTCAGTCTCCACAAATATAGACCATGATAAAACAATTAATTCATTTGTGAGTACCAAACAAATCTTTGGATGTTTCCTACTCATGTTTCTAAGTCATCAAACATCCTCAAACAACTTTAAGATCAAGATTCCGCAAGTAGTACGTACCTTGAAAAGAAAACAATCCAGCTATGTGTTTTTCACTTCAACAATAACTCAAGGAGAATTTCCTCCTACAACCAAATAGAAATCAATTATTATTGATTCCTAACACAAAATTACAGCAATACATATTCCCTTGAAACCCCATAAAACTTTTAAAAATCAACCTCGAACATGTTTTAAAGATTAACTTCAACGCTTATACAATAAACCATTCATTTATTTCTTTAAAAACTTTAAAAGCCATAATTTTAAATGGTTAAAATCACTTTGAATATGTTTAATAACTCTGAAAATATCATAATTAACTTGTATTTTCGTGCCAAATATTTTTAATTAATTTTAATAACAAAACATATTATGTAATCGAAAATTGTCAATCTGATGTAATAATTTATTAAAATACTAAAACACCACGAAAATTTATAAAAATTTCACACAAGGTGTATTACTGTATATAGAACATCCACACAAAGTTTCGTAAATTATAGATTAATATAAAAATAAATAAAAATCGAATATCGAGCCAGCAACCTGGAAAACAGTCAGTTAGAAAACGAATTTATTAAAATAGCAAATCAGCTTCGAAAATTCTGAAACTTTTACACAAAGTCTCTTACTGTGTATAGAATATGCATACAAAGTTTCGTAAATTATTGATGAACAGAAAAATCAGAAAAAATCAAAAGTCGAACCTGAAACCCGAAAACTGTCAATTCGAAAACGAATTTTTTTAAAATAGTAAAAGTGCTTAGAAAATTCTGAAAATTTTACACAAATTGTACAACAGTATAATGAACACTCGCTTAAAATTTCAAAGATAAAAGAATTGTATAAAAATAATAAAAAATCAAATACTAAAACTGGACAGATTAATCAAAAACGTGAAAAACCCTAATTTTGCAATTCGATAAATCTGAAAATTCCAATTAAAATCAACATCACCAAAATCATAAACTTTGTAATTTATAGTGGATTATACTCAAAATTATTAGTAGAACAATTAGATTAAAAAGAACTCCCCTTTTTTTGAAAAACTTGAAGGAAGCGTATGAAGTGTAACTGACTTAGGTTTTAGCTAGGTTTTAATTAAAATATTATATTTATTTAATTTATTTTGTTTTAGATAAAGAAGAAAAGATAAATTTCTATCATAAAATATAGTTTACATGAAAATAATAAAATTCAACAAAGATATATATCTTTTCTATCACAAAATATAATTTAAACGAAAATAATGACATTTAAATAAAATTATATATCTTTTTATAAGATAAATCGTAATATATTTATAAGGAAATATATTAATAAATTTTTGAAAATTACGGGTGATTATAGAAGCGGCAGGTAACATAGCCAACAAAAGGAGGAAATTACGAGGATCACACAAGTTCCCATGGAAACTGAGCACGACAACAGACACAAAAATCTTCCTATGGAAGCTCTCCAACGATGCACTGGCCGTGGGCACTGAACTCCAGAAGAGAAATATTGGTGACTCTCATAATTGCCCCCTCTGCTCCAGGTCCAAAACAAACGGCCCTCTTGAAACCTTGAAACATTTATTCCGCGACTGCGAAATCTCAAAGAGGATTTGGAGAATGGGTCCACTTGGCTTAAACACTGAGAATGATAAGAACGTCCCGATCCACGACTGGATCACCAATTGGTTAAAGTTTTTTGGTAGGGACAGACAAAGCGAACAACTCAACACGTCTATTTTTCTTGGCACACTCCAGGAACTATGGCATGAGAGAAACAATATTCTTTTCAAGAATGGAACTATGAACCCTCAGAGCATCCTTGATAGAATCAAGCACAGGTATAACTGCCTGGGAATTGATTCAACCAAGGAAAAGGTTTTGCAGAACAACAACAGGAAGTGTGCAACCAACAAAGGTAAGGTGCTCGTGATCGGAAAGGACTGCAATGAATCGGTAACCAACATGTCCATAGTGATTAAACAGAAAAACCCAGGGTTATACAAGGTCCAGAGCTTAATAGAAGGCCAAGAGTACCACAACGCTGAGATCAAGGCAAAACACCGTCACTATGCAATCACCAAAGGACTCCATACTATCCTCCAGGATCTTCTCCAACGAGAACTACTCCACATTAACGTGCACATCTAGGATGAAAGCTACGTTTCCCACCTCACTTCGGGACAGGACGAAGATCGCAACGACACGCTAAGATATGCTACTCAGAAACTACTAACTTATTTCCATTGTTTCTCTGTAACAAATAGTACTCCTGGAAACTTAGATTATCGAAGGAGGGACTAACCCCCCCCCCCCTTTACCCTTTGTCAAAAAAAAAGGTTGTGCCCTCACTTTTGCATTTTTTTTAAAAAAATAAAACTTGTTGCAAAGAATTTTGACAAATAGGATGTTTGGATCGGTGTATTTTAATTAATGATATTCATGTCTTTAGATCAAACTAAGAATGAGTGATATGCCTTTATAAGTACATCACAATGAGTCACCTTGAGTTCATGTGCATTTGTTAACTCATATGGATTTATTTTTGGTGGAAACATCCATGTAATTTAACAACTAGTTTCTTGGCCCGGGCGTTGCTTCGGGTCCAAATATGTTCTTATGTTAAATTTGTATATTAGTTTTTTACTCATGTATTTCTCGTAGTCTTTTAATTGTGTTTCCTTACATGTATATAGAAACTCTAATTGAAGTATTGTGTATTGTATATTTGAGCTAAAAACTCACCTTAAATCAGAAAGTAGGCTATGTAAAGATTTCTTTTTTTTTTAAAAAAAAAAAGTAATCAAATACTTCGTATGTAATTCAATTATCACAAATTGCTCACATAAATAAGTTTCATAAGATGGGTGAAATTATAAATTAATGAGTGAAAATGAAATTTTAAATTGCTCAACTTGTTCCAAATACACACGAAAATTACTATTGTACTTTAAAATAGAGGGGAGAGGTACATTTGATTTTGCATATCCGTGGTTTTTGTTCAAAGTTCTTTAAATGCATTTTTATGTTGCCTTATTTTGTAAACAAATGTAATAGAAGCACGACTAGAGCTATAATTTATTTGAGCAATTGAGTCCCACGCAAATTGGTGTTGCAAATTTTTGAGGGTAAAAAAGTGAACGGGCTGGGAAATAACTCGTTGGAAAATTTTGAATGTCATCATTTAGTCTTCGTTGTTGTGCTTCAATCTTTTGTTTTTTAACACCTGGGTTTTTCTCTTCATCTTTGTCCCATGCGTTTTGAGCTTATGCATGTTTGGTTGAACCAATCTTTGTTGTAGGATGAATACCATATCTAACATTGCTAATAGATCGCCATAAGTTTTAAAAAGGAACAACCTATATTAAAATATTGAGATTTATAGGACGTACACTCAAAATCAAGATTAGGGTATCGTGTCATGTGACATTAAATTATGACAAAAGGAGAGTTCTACATGCAAATCTTGCAACTAAAAATGTGAACAACACTCTAACAATATATATTTAAAGAAGTGATATATAACATAACAATAATAGTTGGTTGAGTTGGTGAAGGTATATTTATATCGACATGGGAGTCGAGAGATCGAATCTTATAAATGAATTTTTTTAAAGATTAGAAGTGGATGTAGGGGCCAATGACATGGCGCACGAATGACACAATTTGAATACATGGCGCAATATGTAGAAAAATAAGAGTTCCACATGGCGCATTATGGTAAATAAAAGTGACACATGGCTCATTTACGGTGAATAAAAGTGACACATGGCGCATTGACATACATTGGAACACCTTTTAATAATATTTGTAGATTGTAGATGTGGAACAAATGAGTATGTTGTTGGGTGCAAGTGAGGTTTAAGTATTAACAAATTCAATCGTCTATTGAAATAACGCATTTGGTTCACACTTAGGTATGTTTGGATAACAAATTAGAAGGGAAAGGGAGGGGAGGGAAATAGAAGGAAGGGAGGAGAAGAGAAAGTGGAGGAAATGATGCATTTTCCCTCAAAATCTCTTCAAATTTGGAAGAGATTGCCTTTCTTAAAGGAGGGGGGAAATCGATCCCTCCCTTTCATTCTCTCCCCTCCCCCAACATGTTATCCAAACAAGGGATCTACTCTCCCTCCCTTTCCCTTCCCTTCTCTTCCTTTCATTTTTTGTTATCCAAACATAGTGTTAAAGCTTGTGAGTTTCAAAACTAGGCTCGATGTCAATGAAAAGTCCGTATTATGATGAATAATCCAATCAAAATCGCAAATTTTTAGGAATATGGTCCCGAGATTGTAGTAGACCCATTGCCATCTTTTAATTTGTGCATCCTTTTTCGCTTATTTTTTTTAACATTCTTTTCACCTGTTTTGGCACTAACCCCCCGTTTTATGTTTAGGAAAATTTGCCAATAAATACATCGTTTTGAGAGTACCTAGTTTCAAATTAATTACTCCGTATATTTAAATACTTAGATTCTTTCACCATCTTTGATTTCAACATAACTTAATAGCTCACTTAAATAATGTGGGTCCCACTGTTTAATCCTTTATTCTTCATGGCATACCATTTTACTCAGCCATCCATTCTCGACACTCGCATTTGCCATTTCAACTTCTTGCTCCCAATTTTATCACAATTCATCTCACGACGAACATCAAAATATTCAAAATCACAAAAAAAAGACACTTGCATAAGATTATTACCAAATCAAGAACAACGAGTACTTAAAAGATTGAAATTTAACAAACAAACACAACAAAATTTTTTTTGTTTAAAAAAAAGTGCAATAAATGGTACACTCCAAGGTTATGGGAGTATACTTCAAGATGAGTGAATTTCTTCTTGAGTTATTATGCCATGGAGTACATAAGTTTGGATGCTCCTATAATCGCCTCACCTCGGTGACTATTCGCCTAGAGAAGCTTGTGAGCAAGTTCTGGAATTATGTACTCCGCCATCGTCAAGGAACATTTTGGCGTCAAAGAGGGCAACAGTTTGGGGATCCAGAGAATGGACTCCACAAAACTTAACGCAAAAATTAACAGATTTAGCACATTTTTGTTAGTTGAACCGAGATCTAACACAACAAGAATCCGCGTTATTAACGACAGATTTTACCGACTGTCACCAAAACGGTCGAAAAAGACATATTACCGATCGTTTTTTATAGGACGCGATTTACCGACCGTTTTTATAGAGTTACCGGTCGTTTATTAGCATGGACGGAAATTACCGACCGTCTACGTGGCATTACCGACCGTAGACGGTCGATAAATATGTTTTAAAAAAAACAAAGCGACCACATGGTCGGTCAAACTCGGTTGGGCCTTGTTAATACCCCATCCCCTCTTTTTCTCCTTATTTCCTTATTCCTTACTCTCCTCACTCTTTCTCTCTCCTCACTCACGTCTCTCCTCATTATCGTCCCCTCTCTCCTCTCGAATCCGCAACCGCAGCCCAACCGACGCGAACCGTCGCGGCCTCTCCTCTCCGCAGCCCAACCGCCGTCGCTGCCTCTCTGCAGCCCAACTATGGGTTTGTTCTTTATGGATTTGTTCTTCCTTCAAATTTTATTTTTAGGGTTTTCTTTAAAATTTGTTTTTTTGTGGTTTGTTCTTCCTTCAAATTTTATTTTTTTGGTTTTCTTTAATTTTTTCGTTCTTAACAATTTTGGGTTTTTTATTGATTATTGATTCTGATTTTTATTTTTTCGGGTATTTAGTTTTTCGTTTTATTTTAGAATTCGTTACTTCAGTTTCAGATCTCGTTTTTTTTTTACAAATTTCAGATCTGTTTTTTCGAATTTCCAGATTTCTTTGTTGTTTTTTTCGAATTTTCAGATTTCTTTGTTTTCAATTTTAGAATTGTTTTTTTATTTAACAATTCCCCCTTCATTTTTGTTTAGATCTGGTATTTTATTTATGTATTTTCCAGATTTCTTTTTTTTTCCTAAAATTTTCAGATTTATTTCATTGTTGGTTGTTACTTCAGTGTTGTTGTTGTTCATACTGTGAGTTATTGTTAATTGTAGTCGATTTATTTGAATTGTTGGTTGTTACTTCATTGTTGTTAGATTTAGTTGTAGTTAGAGTTGTTGTTAGATTTAATTGAATTGTTGTTGTTAGATTTATGTTTGATTTCTGATTTTTTTTTGTTTGTTTGTTTTGTTTCAGACTGTTTGAAGGATGAAGATAAGTTTGGAGCATGAAGAATTCAAGATCTTTATTTTGTATTTTGTTATAGGCTTTTTTTGCTCATGTTTTTTTTATTTAGGCAAATTTTTTGTAATTGTAAATTAAATTTTATGTTTAATTCAATAATATAACTCTATACATTTTCATTCATGTGATTCTAGTGATGTTTAATGTTTCAATGTTTATCAAACATTAGTTTGCATTAGTTTGTATGATGTTTTTAGCCAATATTTAGTTTGCAAAATAAAATACACTCGAACAAAGACATAGCAAAGGAAAAAGAAAAAAAATACTGTTCATGATTACCGACCGCTTGACGGTCGGTAAACTCTGGATTATCGACCGTCAAGCGGTCGGTAATCCTGAATTTGACTTTGACTCTCCCAATATTGTGGCGGTCGGTAAATACGGTCGGTAAAAAATTACCGATCGCTAAACGGTCGGTAAACCCTAAATTACCGACCATACGATTGTCGACCGTCCATTACCGACCCTAAACGATCGAAAAAGCTATTTTCGACCGTTTCTGCGTTTTTACCGACCGTTTTTAGTTTGTTTCAGACGGTCGGTAATCGCTTAAGTATAAGTGAAGTATAATTAAATTGTAACTAGATACGAAGTATTTATTTCCAAAAACATTTCAAAGCTAGATACCGTACTTGTTAATGAATTTTCTTATTTTATTAAACCCCACCCAATTATAATTAATACACTATTTTTATTTTTTGGAAAGCGCACACAGGGTATGTTCCTCCCAATTACTCCATCCTTTCGGTTTGCTTTTTACGTTTCCTTTTTTGATTTTCCTTTTTATTCTTTACATTTCCTTTTTTATACTTTATTTCTTTACCCATTAATGATACTTTCACCCCTAAAATAATTGATATTAACCCTTACTTATTTACTCATCATTATTGATTTTCCACCCAAACTTATCTCATCCCCTCATTTTTAAATATTAAAATATTTACTTTAATTTTATTGCACACATCTCAAACAAATTAAAAGAATAATACAATTTCCAAGTAATACTAACATAATTTATCCAAATATTATTTTCTCTTAATTGACGTGCAATTCTACAAACGTAAAAAAACAAATCGGAACGGAGGGAGTATAATATTGTATTAGAGTACTAAAGAAATAGGGTTATGTTCATTTCAATTATTTTCAATTTATAACTTAATTTTCTTCCCTCATAAACAATTAATTTCATTTAATTTTTGTTAACTTATACGGACCCGTAGTTAAGCGATTTCGTTAACAAAAGTTGCACATAATTACGAAACCACGCACAACCATGCAAATGAATTGATTTTCTTAAATCAATATCGATGATTAATTAGAAATTTCCGCTTTACTAATTCTTGTGGTTAGGAAAAATTACTCCATAATTATAAATAGAGACAAAGAAAGTAGGAGTACTTATCTAATCTAATAACACATATTAAAGCAATATCCATCCCTTCATATTTTCCTTCCCAAATTTCCCTCCCATCGACACCTTATTAATTATATTTATTATTATTATATTATTAATATTTATTATTGCATAAAAATTATAAGAAAACATTTAATTAAGGTTAATAATTGTACTTTGGATAAAACTTTAAACATTTATTAATTGATATACATATATAATTCTATTTATTATCACAAATAAAACATTATTATGAAATAATCACATTTTAAAAAAATAAATTTGATTTTATTTACGGTATTTCGTATTTTATTTAAAAGTCGAGCATTTACTCGGATATTATCCATTTGGTAATAAAACCGAAAGAAGGGGAGTATTACAATTTACAAGCATGCCCACCACTCTTCGTATCTCTCTCCTCTGACTCGGATAAAATCCAAACATAAAACATTCAACCTCATTTCCAACATATCTCTCATTTCTCACATTTCTCAACAAATTTCAAATCACGCACCATTAAATCAAATCCCTAATTCCCAAAACATCATCAACAAACCCTAACAATGGACAAATCAACGTTCGCGTCACTCGGAGAACGATTGAAAGCAGGAGGAACTCAAATGGGGAAAACCATCTCCTTGAAAATGAGAGAAATGAAGGATCTTCTTCAATCTCCGACACCTGAATCGCGAATCGTCGACCAATCTACCTCCGCGGCGCTCGAGTCGCCTGATTGGGGGCTCAACCTGCGAATTTGCTCGCTGATCAATTCCGAGGAGTTGAGTGGCGCGGAAATTGTGAAGGCCATTAAGAGGAAGATTAACAATGGCGGTAATGGCGATGCCAAGACTCTGAGGCTGGCGTTGGAGCTCCTCGAGGCGTGTGCGATGAATTGCGAGAAGGTTTTCTCGGAAATTGCGTCCGAGAGAGTTGTTGAAGATATGGTTGTTAAGCTGATTGATGATCCTCAGGCTGATCGTGAGTGTCAAGTTCGAGCAATGGAGTTGATTAGGGCTTGGGGCGAGACTGAGGAGTTGAGTTATTTGCCTGTTTTTCGCCAAACCTATGAGGTATTTGACCTAATTTGAATAATTATTATTTTGTTGTTTTTGTGTAATTTGTTTGTTTACGCTAGCTTTTTCGTTGAATATGACGTATTATATGACGTATTAAATGCGGTAATATTGTTGCGATTTGTTTATATAATGACTGATTGGACCTGGTTGGATGAAGTTTTTTTAAGATTTTTAAAACTGTTTAGTTGTTTATTGATTTGGTGAGTGTATTTTTAAAGGATAATTAAATAACATGTAATCAAAAACATACTGCTAAGCCAATATGGTGTCCTGTAATTGTTTGACTGTTTCAACAGTGATCTCTTTCCGGCTGAGTTGTAGTTGATGATATACTCTCACAAGTCTCTGTCCATAAATCTTGTACGAGTAATCATTATTTTGTTTTGAGAATTTCATCTGACGTAGTGTCTAGTTCGTTGCTTCAGCTAATTGGCAATAATCGAAGAATAAAATTTTAAGAAAAATCTAGGTAATGGATGATAGAGGTAATCTCCTTAATGCTGCAGCCTCACCATATGGAGTTTCATTGGTTAACTAAAACATCTAAAACATTAAGTTTATATACCCCTCTCTCGCCAATTATATTCACCCACAACGATATTTATTCAACATGTCAATAGAGTGGCGCACCCCTAAGGTTGCTCAATCATTTTCCTTATAAATCATGACGCCATTGACCTATTTTGAAAAGCCGAAGGCTTTTAATGAATACCTGAAAAAAGTAGTGCAGTGACATTTAGTTGCGTTGAGGGAATTAAGAAGTGATTTTCTGTGATACCTTTCCAACCTTTATTGGTTACTGATATAGTTGTTACCTTTAACGAGTCATATCTAAAGCTTTCTTACCTCCACTTCAACCGCAAGGACCCATTCAAAAATTTGTTAAAATATGTCAATCACTCTCAATCGTACCGACGCATCAGTAGGAACTATTGAGTTTAATAAGTTACACATTAGTTAAGTTTTGCTTGGATGGAGATATTATGTGAATATTATGTTAGTTTGCGGGTCTCCATTGCTATTTAGATTCTAATTAATCAAATTGAATGGRCAGAACTTGAAAAGGAGGAGCATGTCTTCTCAGGTAGAAGACGGATCATTGCCACCCATGCATTATTCTTTGGAATCATTCATTGATGAGCATGCAGTCTCGCCACCTGAAAGTTATCCAGTTCCTGGCTCGGAATCAAATGGTGCATCCGATGGAATGCTGCCTTACAACTATGGCAATCTCAGTGTGGAACAGAAGAAGGAGTTCCTAGAAATTACCAGGAATAGCCTTGAAGTGCTCTCCAGCATGCTGAACTCTGAAGTAGAGCCAAAAGTCATTGAGGTAACCTTGCTTTTGTTTGGTCAGGGCATTTCTGTTTACCCCCTTTTTTGAAACTCAACTGGAACCTCCATTGGTTGCGATTTGTGAATTTTGTTATTACTTTCAATTTCAAGAGTTCAACCCATTAAAAAACTACCATTTTTTTTAATTCCTATTGTCCTGTTAGTGATAGCATAGTGCATTTTCTATATATGTGCATTGTTTGTTCAAGTTGTACCTTGAGGAGTTGAGGTCATTATGGCATTGAGCACTCTACTGAATGTAATATCAATGAACGAAAGCTAGTTTACAAGAATGTCATAATTAATCTGAAAACCCTTTGTTTCTCAAGGCAATAGTGTAGCTTTTTTTTTTAAAAAAAAATAAAAAATAAATAATCATCCAAGTTGCTGTTTCTACCGTCTAAATTCCTCTAGTATTCAACATGGTGTGGTTGTGTGGGGAGTAATGAGTCACGTGGGTTAGAAGTTGTTCTAACATAGAAGAAGAAAACATGCCTTATATATGCAGCTCATGAAATTTTAATATTTATACTATTATATTTCATATTAATATTTGTATTTAAAGGAATTAAATAACTAAATATACTTATACTAGTTGATTGTATTTCGAGTTGATAATTTTTTTCAACGAAATAAACAATATTATTAACATTATCATAATTGATTTTTTAAGCAAAGATATTAAAAGAAAGAGCGATTGAATAAGATCTCGCCTCTTGTCAAAAAAAAGAAAAAGAATAAGATCCCCGCTATGTGTTAGCACTTGGTGAAGGGGAATGTTTATAAAGAAGAGATGCTAAAAAATGAAAATAAGTTGTAAACTTGTAATGACATTAAATTAAATTTGGGAGATATAAATCCAAGGAAAAAGAAAAGTAAGTTGTAATAAGTGATAACTAATAAAAAAAACAAAGGTAGGGAAACGAAAAGAGACTTAAAATTAAGTCATGTTGTCATGAGGATTTGATCCCGTGATTGCCAGCAAGATGAGTTATAGGCCTTGCGCACTATACCACTGAGCTATGCATCATTTAGTGATATCACTTAACACATTTATTATAAGTTGTTATCTAATTTCCGGTAATTTCAGATTTTCACCTGGACCTTCCAGTTCCGATGAACCACGCTGGATTCGCCCCTGTTAGTAGCATCGACAAAACAGGAGAGATATTAATTAGGAAATTTTTTCACTAACTACTAGTAAAAACACTTTTTTTTAAAAACAATATACTCGTACTTAATAAACGTTTTATTTATGAAACTACTACTCTAATAAGCTCTTAATTTTTTCAAGCACTACCAATTAACCATATTGCTAACTGTGGTTAATAATTCCCCTAATTTTTTATTTCCCCTTCGAATTCTCACAATTTCTTCCCTAATCCAATTCTGATACTCATCTTCTCCCTTTTTTCATTGTTTCTCTTGGCTTAATCTTTCATTATCTATTCATCAACCACCACCTTGCTTAAAGGGATGAATTTCCTCCATTAAAATGCTCATTTGAGGTTGAATTTTCTGCAATCAAAGAACTTGCATCTTCTCCAATTTGAAACCAATTCCATCACTGTAATTTGATACCAATTCGAAACAACCTGACCCAAAAACCACCACACTATTCAAAACAAACCAAACCTAAAATTCGAAACCCACCAAAACAAAAAAATTCCAATGATAGAAGCTTTAATTTCAGTTTGTCAAGCAACTCACAAACCAATTCAAGCAATCGAATTAATGGTACCAAAACCACCTGTTTCAGCTTGAACTAGAGGTTGAAGGAATTTCGGCCTAAGCATGGTGGTTGTAGTGTTAGCTTCTAGCAAAAAGATCACCATTACAATGAAAAGGAAGAAGAGTAAATATTAGAGAGAAGAAAGATTAGTGAGAGGGAATGAATTTTCATTTACACTAAATTGAAGAAGAAAGGATATAAAGAGTAATGAAAGAGAAGTTTGTGGGATGAGGTGGGGAATCAGGGTGTGATGGTTAAATTGGGGGATTTTAGACTTTTCACACAGGCAAAATGGTAGGTTAAAAAAAAATTTACGAGCTTATTCAGGTATATTGTTAAAAAAAGATGTATTTATTAGGTATTTGGTGAAATATTTCTATTATTACATGATTCTGCTTATGATTTTTCTTCAATGTTTACCACTTTACTATCCAATGCCCAATCATGAGTTTCCTATGGTAGCGCGGCTGGATTAATATGAAATATATGCTTCTCAAATATTTGTTTTAGTGCTCGGACTGAGGTATGTCCAACTGTCAAGTGCTAGACATAGCTGCTTCATGAAAGTTATGCGACACCAAACACTAATCTTGAGATTAAGGGTTTACGTACATTGCTGAAATCGTGTATTATGTTGTCCAACTGAATTCTCCTCCGTTACGTTTTACTTTGAAACAATTGACATTATTTATTAGAAGGTAAAATAATTCAATTGTTTCAAGTAAAACGTAACGGAGGGAGTATATATTTATATCGTTTGCAATGATTGGTTTCATCTTTGTTAATTCTTATGCCATATTTATCATTTATGAGATGCTTTATTTAAACAATGTGTGTCATCTGATGGTGTGAATAGGGTTTTCATTCATGAACATGGAAGACCATTTTAGATTAATTGTTTATCGCATCTGTAGACCATGTCATGTCTTCCATTCTTAATGATCAAGTAGTTACAATAAACAAGTGTGAAGACTGGTAAATAGTTCTGAGAAAATTTACTTAGTTTTTGACAGTTGATTGATTACTGAAATGTGCAACTCTATTTTTGTTTGACAGGATGAACTAACAATTAGCATGCTGGACAAATGCAAGGAGTCACAACCTGTCGTCCGAGAATTGTGCAGAGCACAAGTGATGATGAAAGCTTGCTCTTCGAGCTCTGCATCTTAATGACGAGCTCAGCAAGTCATTTCAAAGTTTGAGGATTTCAAATTTCCAATAATTCTAACACACAGCAGCTTGAAGAGCCAGAGAACCTAATCCTGTTGATGCTCAGTCCCTTCCATTGGTAGAAGCTCCAGACGTGAACAAATCAATGGAATCCTTTAAAATTGAGGATGGCGACTCTGCTGCGATGGTTTCAATAAGGGCGTAGAATACCTAAACCTGAAGAATAGCAAAACTGTCGCTGAAGATTTCCTCAATGAAGGTGTGGAATCCTCTAAACCAGTCAATAAATCTTCTGGTGTGGATCTCCTTAACGAGGCATGATTCCCTAAACCAGAGAATACCAAAACTGCTGCAGATTCCCAAACTGGGGGTGCTGACTTCTAGCAACGAGAAAAAATAGTTCAAGGTTCAAAGAAAAGTGGGGTGAACATTTTTCTTATTCCCCCTTTCTCATTCTCCTTTTATACAGTGAGTTATGTTACTGATGTAGTATTGTGATTGACATGTCTTTACAAATTGCCATTGTTGGTTGCATAATTAAACTTTTTCAAGGTTTCAATTATGTGTAGTTATCATAGAAAAAATTATGTCATTTCTAAGTTCTGATGTTGTAGGCCTTTGTAAATAATGATCTCGAAAGCATTGCTAGTTATTATGCTTCTCCGGACAATTTTTTGAAGCTGTAATAGCTGTCGCGTTATTCTGTATCTCTTGGATTTTCGGGAACCCTTTTTCAACACTGCTGTGGCCTCACAAATCATGCTACAAATCGGCCCTGCAAATCAACCAGGTAAATTAGGCCAAGCCAAGAAAATAAGACCCTAATTGGTCGATCAAAAACATCGAATATTCGGCAGCAAAGGTCTCACTCCCAGAACTCAAGTACATTGTATTTGAGTACTTGSCTAATGACCATTAGAATACTAAAATTCGGTAGATTARTCTTTGTCCATTTTCTCATTGAAAGGCTAATTGATCACAAAGTCTTAGCTGAATTGCACTCTTCAGACCTAGCATATTAATCAAAGTAAAATGAAATGTCTAATAAGGTAAGACAGGTGATTTCAACCAATGATCTCGATTGCGTGAGGGAAGAGAGAAGCATGTTAATCAAAGTAAAATGAAAAATGAAATGTCTAATAAGGTAAGATAAGTAATTTCAAACAACGATCTTGATCGTAAGGGAAGAGAGAAGTATGGTGTCCATTTGAAGAAAAAAAATCATCAATTAACGAGTATTCAAAAGAAAAAAATAAATACTGATAGGATATCAATTTATACAAATCAAAGTTATTTGCTTAGATAAATAAGGATAATAAGTTTTGAATTCATGACCACTTACTCCTATTCATATGTGCTCTAACGGTCTAACCATTTACACCTCTATCAATTAGTGTTTTGTATATTTTCATTCAATGGAGTCTAATTTATCAATCTCAACATATGTCATGTTATTAAAGAAATGAGTAAATATTTCGACGTTAAAAATAAGTTGGAATCCCCTAAAAATCTTTGGATTTACCAACAATTTAACCTAAATATATTGTAAAACGGTTGAAGACCCAACCCAAAAAAAATCTTTGAATGTACCAACAATTTGACCTAATTTTTTTTTAGAACAATTGGTATATTTTTTGAGAGGTAGAACAATTGGTATACCTAAGGTATATGCAGGAAAGTCAAAACATCAATAGATAGATAAATTGATACTCATTTGTACTCCAAACTTTATCTTATTCAATAATGATTTTTTCTCCTACATATTGCTTGCTAAACTTTTACAAAACTAACATTTTGTTTCATTTTGAAAAATATTTTCTACCATACGGTTCACATAGGAATTGTCATAGGATGGATATTTTTTTTTTGCTTTTTTTTTTCTTTTTAAAAAAGACAAAATCCTAATCACTACTAGTGAGCTATTTGAGACAAAATTCGTAATCAATAAGACCAAGGTAGAGAATTGTATAGAATTATTTGCCCATCCAAACATACCCAATATCTTCACGATGGCACAACGCTAACGGTGCACAGCTTCAAGCAATAACTTTTTCAAACTGATGACATCCACTATCATTACATGGCTTTTTACCCGTTATTACTTTCTCCGTATCATTTTATTTACAAGAAATCTATTTTCAGGCATTATTAAATCTCAACTTCTAAATGCGTGAAATTTGATTTGTTCATGTAGAAATTTGTTCTTTTTATACTCATCGGAATCACTGTATTCGTCTCCACGGGTGGTCAATTGCTTCTGGCATTTCTTACGCTTTTGGTCGCAGCTGCAGTAAGGTTGGTGTCGGAACTTGGTCGCCGTCGCAACATGATTGGCGCCGGAGGTTAGCAGTCGGAAAGTGGTCGCCGTTGAGTTATGGTTGCCGCTTGCAGTTGAAGTTCTCCAATCGGAATCATCCGAGTGCACGCAGCACAATTTGTAATTTTCATTTTTCTTATCATTTTATCTTTATTTTATTTTTTTAAAAAAATATTTAAATAAGGGTGATTGACCCTACTATCCCATCCCCATATGTTTATACTTCCTCATTCTCGCCATAATAGGGTTTTAAGACTGCCTCTCTCATCGTTTCAACTTCAACTTTTTTGACGCCCGAAAAACTCTGTTCTTCACTCTGTCTCTCTCATCGTTGCCGCTTTTCAATCGCGAAGATGTTGGACATCAATTTTTTAGGGTGAGAAGGCGGAAACCCTGAAATCATCCGCGATCTCACGCCGCCGATCGCTGATGAAGCTATCGTTGATGAAATCATCCGCTTGATGAAGAATGGGCGCCAAACGTACTCTTTCTCCTCATACTTGTTTGTTTTGCTGTTGAAATTTTGGTTTTTTGATCTGTTTTTCCCCTTTTTCTATGTTTGATGAACTTGTGTTGAATTTGTTTTATTTATGCTGTTTAAGTTGTTTGAATATACTTACAATACGGAATTTTATTAGAGCCCAATTCTGGGGGAAATTTCTACTTATTAATATTGTCTTGTGCAAATTTGATAGTTCGGTTTTTTTGTGTAAACTATGAGTGGGAAGTAGATTTAGGTGATAGTTAAAGGTCTAATAACATGATTATCAATCAATAATTTTTGAAGAAGTTGGTCGATTTGATATAAAGCAATGATGGAGGGAAAAGTTTGGAAATTTGATACTTATTAACCAAAATGATAAGTTCTAATTTTGCATTTAAGTAGAATAGATAAAACAATCAAAGCATGGGATTTGCCGATTTGCGCTTATGAAACATGCTTATACAGAAGCTAATTGTTTGGACAGTTTGTTTTGATGAAAACCCCAAATCCAACTAATTTCAGCAATTTAAATGTGAAAAATGTTTGATATGGAATTATTTTATTACAGGAACCACGAACCATCACTTTCTGATAGGCAACCCTAATGATTTCAATCCATTTAACTATGAAATATAAAAATCAACTCATAACAAAAACAAGTAAACAATCATGCAAATTATCAATGCCAATTCAGAGAACTCAAATATTTAGGAAAGCAGATGACAGTTTGTGAGCAGCTAATCAACTCAAAAGCAGTATTAAAGGCGCTTACTTACAGTGTAGGGTATGTTCTTTGACAAAGGAAATGTTGATTTGTCTGCTGAAATCTTGAACTACATTGGCAACTGAGGCCCTTCTTAAGGTTGTGATTACAGACAAGTACATTTTATCCCTGGTGAATTTGCATGAGGATGAGACCCTTCTGTCTCCAGAGGACTATTCTAATTTGACTGATCTAGATACCAATAGTCTGACCATCACTTGACCACCCACGGTAAAGTTAAACATTCGTAAGTAAAAAAGTATTAAGTAGTCAAAGCAGGTTTCATGGAAAAAAGGGCAGTAAATAAGGATAATAGCAAGGGAAGACATTCAGGACAGACACTTGAAAAGGTTGGTAGAAAACTAGGACACAGATTGATGCAGTTGCAGCGCACAACTGAGGAAGCTACTTGATTCTTTGTTGAAAATTGACTTCATGGTGAAGTGGTGCATATTGACCTATTCTGTACTACTTTGTATGATTTGTGTTGAAAGTTGGAACGTTTCACTTTGTTGCCTCCAAGTGAAACCAGGAAGAATGGATCACTTAGTTTTCAAAACAAAATTAGGGGAAGTAGGGCCATGGACCTTTTTATATTCATAAACATAATGTGTTTGAGTCTGTGTGAAACCTGTTTCGGATGCTTCTACACCTTGAAGTGTGTATGTTTTTTGCCTTTTGAGGGCATTAATTTCGTAGTTGCTAGTTTTGCTTACACTGTTTCAAGTTTAATGTAGTTTTCACTCCGTCAAACAGCACTAGTAGTATTAATTTTCCTTAATGTTAGGTCAATTTGAGCTTGGAAGTCTGCGCAAGAGCCTAAATAGCATCAAACAAAGAGTGGCCACGCTGAAATTGGAGTTACTCAACTCTTCTAGATTTCCAGGTTTTCAGCATGATTTATATTTTTTAATGTCCTCCACTTTGTCTCTATAAGGCTAAAAGAGGATGCAACTGAAAAGATCAAAAAGTTACCGATGAGATCAAGCTTTATGTGCACAAAAAGAAGCTGAAGTTTCAGGAATAGTTTAAGAATGCATCTGTATGCCAAATTTGAACTGGTTGGAAATCTTAATCCAATGATTCTTGTTCCTGTTAGCAACGACGAGGTATGATTTCTATGTAGTTATGATGCGCTAAATATATTGTCCATACTTGGTAACTTGAATGTGGTGCCCAAGAATGTTTAGAACTACTTTCGTTTTTAGAAACTAAATGCAAGTTGTCATTCATTTTAATATCCACTAACACATTTGCATTTTGATAGATTTACAGGCGAACAATGCTGTTGATTCGAACATGTGTGAGGAAGCGAACAGAGCCCAAAATTGAAAAAACCATGTTGAGCTTGTTGAACTACTTGGATAGTAGATTAAAGAAAGGTTATCTTTTTTATTGGGCAATTTGAAAGTATTGTGTTAATCGTCTCCAGTATGTTCGTTGGTTTGGATTTTTCAGTTTTTTCTTGCGTAATTTTCACCACCTGCTCACGAGCTTTATCCATTGTTATCCTCTCGCTCTTTTTGTTTTTTAAATATTCTTGGTTTAAAATTTTTTGTATCCTTTCTGCAGATGTGTTCTAGATGCCATGTTTTTTGTTGTATTTTTTGGTCTTCTTATTGCGTCCTCTTTGAGTGCAATACCTTTGAAGTAATTTGAATTCCATGTGAAGTTTTTAATATATTTTTGCTAAATGATTGCCTTTCTCACTAATCCATCAAGCAAGAAAGTAATTTGATAATTGCTATGATTTTTATTTTTTGGTTGCTTATTAAAGATTATGGAGTTGATTTTGGCAGTACTGCAGGGGAATTGATATAAGCCATTGATTTTGGGGGCATTTATTCAATTGACTGATATAGTCCATAAKTCCAATGCTTCTAGGACAACTGTTGTGTATTTTCTAGTGGTGGTTGGAATTTAGGATGCATTATGTTGGAAAGTGTCCTTCAACTTGTGTTGTACTTCCTCCGTTTCGAATTACTCGCTAAGCTTTCTATTTAAGGAAGTGTTCAAATTACTTGTTACACTTCCTTTTTTGGACAAAACATTCTATCTCTCTCCTCTCACATAAGCCACCTTTTTTCATTCTCTGTATTTCTTTCTTCCCTAAAAAATTGTCTAGGAGTCCGCAATTTCAAGAGTGTAGCGACTATTGTGAAACGGAGGAAGTAGTAAATTTGTTTAATTACGTTATCCAGTCCTCTATCTCGCTCTTCACACGTGCTGTTTAGTCAACATGGTTAAATACAGCGCATCTTTTATTATCTTATCTTGGGTGCTAAGTGTGGTATATATTACATTCATGTACAGGCTCCAATGTTGCTGGTGGTAGAGGGTTTTACTTGAAAGGAGATGGTGTGGCTCTAAATCAAGCTTTGATAAATTTTGGCCTTGCTTTTCTGGTAAAGAGGAATTATACCCAACTAATGACACCATTCTTCATGCGGAAAGATATAATGGCAAAATGTGCACAATTAGCCCAATTCGATGAAGAGCTCTACAAGGTCATTTTTCTGCAGTGACAAATGTTTTATGCATGACATGTCATTCTGTGCTATTCTGAATCCTAGACTTTAGCTTGCCTAGTTTCACCATTTTGATTGTACATTGTGTTTCAGCATGTGGATTACTGTCACTCTGGTCTCTGCTGAGCTTGGAAACACTTCTGCTTTGTATCTAACTGGTATTTTTTTTAATCATTGAATGTTCTGTTGACAAACTAAGTTCTCTTGTAGGTAACCGGAGAAGGAGATGACAAATATCTGATTGCCACTGCTGAGCAGCCACTTTGTGCTTACCACTTAGATGACTGGATTCATCCCTCGCTAACTTCCATATAGTGAAGGTGCAATCTTAGTTCTTTGAGTGATTTCAAATTATTAGATTAGATTATTCTTCTTGGTGCTTATTGTGTTCTTGGCCAGACATATTGCTGGTATCACTGACATCGTTATGCAATTATTTTGGGCTGGAAGAGGGCAGGTTGTCAATGAGGATATGAGGTGACCTTTTACTCTCAATAGATATACTTCCTGCGAGTAATCTAGTTTGAGAAGTGGGAAACAATTTTGCCACCTATGCTCATGATAATATTGTCTGGGAAATGCTCGAGGATTATGCTGAAAAATTCAGACAGTTTTGATTCAGCAGGTATTTTCTATGCTATGCTTTCTATGTGGTCTGTGTTTCTATCTTTCTGTTCAGATATGTCATTAGAAAGGTGAAGATAGGAACATCTGTACTAGACTGCAGTGCTTTCTTTAATGTGAGGGTGAGCTTTGGTCCAAGTTTTGGGTATCACTCACAAGTCTTTGAAGCGCCACCTACTAAATGCAGTACTTAGACATCCTTTTTCTATAGCATTATGTGCAATTTGTGTGTGAATTATGGTGATTGTAAGATATATGTGTTGTGCTGCCTATATACTGTATTGGAGTGCCTCGCCCAATTTGAGTTCTGGAGTTTTTCTGTGTGTTTGATTTTGCAGCTGGGTCTTCCATTCAGATAGTGGCCATTGTATCTGGTGCTCTTAATGATGCAGCTGCTTAAGAATATGATTGAAGCTGGTTCCCTTCATCTCAGACATATAGAGTTGGTATCATGTGTCCAAACTGTACAGACTACAGTCAGAGAATTAAGAAAATTCGATATGGCAGAAAAAGGTACATCTCACTCTACGAATTTTGTATTGTCGTTGACTCGTTGTAGATGAGAGTGCATCTGAAAATAATTTCTGAATTGAACTGCATTTGTTCTCAGAGCAACGAACAGACAAAACAATACGTCCATCTTTTTGATTCTACTCTGCATGCCAACCGAAACCTTGTGTTGTAGTTTGGAGACCTGCCAGAACGGAAGATGGAATGAAGTACCAGAAGTTTTAAGTCAATTGTCGAAGACCTTCATTACCTATCACGAGCTAAACCCGCATTAAACCGGGACTAAGGGGAAAAAATACTACAAAGTTAAGCCTTATAACGCTTTCTGATAGAGATCTTGAGACAGAAATAGTTGAATCACCAAAACTTGCTTTTTTTCTCCAACGTGATAATGAGATGTTTTGCTGTTGTCCAGCAACTCCTGGTCAATTCATTATTTAGCATTATTGAGAAATTTGTACATTGTAGTGGGATACTGGGATGTACAAACTTTGTTTCTGTTGTACACTGCTGTCTCTGATAGTTTACGAATTGCTTTATCGAAATGCTTTTAATGTGGATTTTTTTTGGGCTTAGATTGATATTTGCTCAATCTGAATATTTTGGACCTCAGAAGCTCAAATTGGAAATTGTGTAACAATTCATTAGCCACAATTAGAATGATGTGCGATTGGTTGTACTTAGGAACCACATTTTTTGGTTCATTGTCAGAATCAAATGAAATGAAATATGGTGAATTAACATACGTACAAGTTATTCGTAGTCACACTAGTTGAATGCAATGTAAGAAATTGATTGTCTACAATGCAATTAACATGTCATCGTGAGCACACTTGTAAAATATATGGTTTATGAATTTCTACTGGATTGATATTCTATGATTACAGGGCAAGTGGTCTTTATACATTGCTAGACGAAGGCAATCTAGGTATATGCGAGCCGATGTCCCTTATGCGAAGGATAGTAACTTAATTCAAGAGTTCAAATAGGAAGAAAGAAACAGACAAACATTATAAACTTTGTATTACCCTAACTGGAGCTGTTTTGGACAATAGATGGTTATAAGGAAGAACATGTTCACAACTGAATAATTTGTACTTGCCCTCTTTTTTGAAGGCTCAAATGGGGAATGAAAGTCAGTTTTTTAAAACGGAGAGGGAGGAAAATCTCTTAAATGTGGAAAATGTTGTGATTCAAACGTAAAGTATACTGTCCATTTTTTCACCTACATATTTTTAATCTTTGCAATTTCATTTACTTCGTTTTTGGATACTTAATTCCTAATAGATCGGTCTGTAAGATCAATTTTTTTAAAAAAAATGTAAAAAATTAGACAACATTGCTCATCACTGTACGATTACAAGAAACTCGCTACTGCAGATAGTGAATTCACCTATTATAGTCGCTAGTAGGTTTTTTAGCGGAATGCAAGTATCAACTCGCTACCTAAGTACTACATAGAAGGGAAATGTTGTGAGAATTGAGAAATAAAAATAAGAGAGTTTATTGTGAAAATATGTTTTATGTCAGTTTATGCACACTAAAGACAAGTGCCTGTATTTTAGAGGATGAAAACCTTAGTATTGTACCTACAGTCAAAAATTCAAGCTAGAAGATAGGTAGAGACTTATGTGCATAGTAATTTACAGTTGTCACCATGCGTTCAATAGTCAATACCATTTGGTTCTTTGTAATTTCAACGGGGAAATATACCCCCCCCCTCCCCCTCATTATGATATATCAAAAGAATTAAAATCTAGGAAAATGTTAACGATAGCCACTTAGCTATACAATAAAATGCAAATAGTAATGTTTGAAAATCTAACATTATATTGACTTGTTGTGCTGTATTTGGTCATAAATCACAACTTTTTTTACCATTTTAAAACGTATATTTATGTCTTATACATCATCTTAAGAGACTACATATACGAATTATCCTAAAATTCAATACTCCGTATTATTTTTGAAATAAAAAGATTAACTTTCAAAATGAATTCTTTTTTGTTGAAGCAATAGACGAGTTTGAACAAGAAGTAAAACGGGAAGACTTCCCTTCTCCTCTTTCTCCCCTTTTCAGTTTTTCACTCTTTCTCTCTCTTCTTCGCCGCATTTTCATTTTCCCCCAATCTCGCCTTCCCCCCAAAAAAACCCCTAAATTTCAAATCACCATCTCAAACCGCCAATTCCACTCTCTCTCCTCCTCGTCACTCTTCCCAAAATCAAAACCCTAGAATCACCCACTCACTCCTCACTCATTTCACCATGCCATCACTCACATTCACCGGGCAAATTCTGCAATAGAGCTCGAAAACTTCAATCATACAAGGCCACCAAGTATCGGCCTTCTACGATTTCACCGCATAATCGGCCCTAATGGCCGGAATATCAACCTCATGACCATCAGCTCTTTCTCGCGTTCGCACGCACCTCCGCGGTGCGCAGTTGAAGACCTAATTTACGCCTTTGATGACGCGGAGCGCGAGCAGCGCGGTCGCAAGGCTTTGTTAAGCTTGTTTATTCTCCTCTCTGGTGGTGAGATTCAGTTCACTCGCTCGATTACTAGTTTGCGGCGTAGCGAGTACCGATTGATGGTAGGTTGTGAATTGGTCAAGTATAATGATAACTGAGGGAGCTGTGAATCTGGTCAAAAGCTCGCAATTTCCTCGTTTTCCAGGTGATTTTTTTTGTTGTATTTGAGGTTCTGAATTGTTTTTAGATGTTATTGAAGTTGTGTTAAAGATGATTATTGGTGAATTTAGTTGAAATTTGATGTTCATGGTTGTTTAATTGTACTGTAAAAGGCCTTTTGATGTTGGTGTGTTGTAGATTGAATTTGTGAGGATTCGGTTAATTTAACATGTACTTCCTAAAGTATGTTCGTATGATATATCTTGAATGGGGCAAATCTGACTTTGTTTGATGCTGTTTATCCAATTTTCATCTACTTAGCTATTGATTTATTTTGAGTCATCTTAAGAATGATTTTTGTTGAGATTGCCGGAGTTTTCTGGTACTGTGAAGTTGAATTTCTATTGTGTGGATGTATGGGTGATTTATGATGCATACTGTGATTATGAAGAAAGTTTAACGGTAGACGTATGATATAGAGTGATGTTGTCTCCAATCAAGGGAAATAGGCTCAACCGACTTATTTATTCCGAGAAAGAACTTATTAGTTTTTTTCGCGTTGGAATTTGTGGAAGTAAGGCAAAAACTGACTTTGTTTTCTCCCATTTTTTCATTCATCACGGTTGTAATTTGTGTAATTTTACAACTTTTACGAAGTAGAGTTAGAGCTTGTTGTTGCTCTGGACTTGATATAAGAGGCTAGAATTCCTGTGATACAGAGCTGGAAACCTTTGTTTCGCCACTGCAAAGTGGAAAGCTAAACAACGAAGAAATGAAATTTGTTAATGCTGGCTTTGATACTAAGGAAGTACGGAATTTTTTGGGAACATGTAAATTGGTGTTGGTAACAGGCTCTTACTGTATCTTTTATCAGGTSTGTTTCCATACTACCTGCTTAGCCAGTTCTCTTATGAGCCTGTTAGAAGTACAAGATTTCSTTGCAAATTGAGTAACTGACTTGAAGTGGACTTTGAATATTTTTTGTCGAGACTCAATTTTGTTCCTGAATTAGTCCTTTGGAAGAAGATATATACTAGTCAGTGAGTGATACTACATTTACCATGAATCAATCAATCACTCATAGCCTTAATCCCATACGTGGGGTCGACTAACATGAACAAAAAATGATTACATTTACCATGAGTAATTCRTGAAATTTACGTACTTAGGGGAGTAGAAGAGAAGTTAAAGGAGAGGGGTAGTAGCCTTTTCACCATAGTTTACTGATTATAAAAGCTTGGTTCTAGAGACATTTGTGGAGAAAGTTATGTTTTTGTTTCATGTGGAAACTCCATGTTGGGACTCTTGGGAGAAAGGTGCCCTCACATGCCTTACTCTTTCTGACGACATAATGGATAATTTGTTCTTTATTCTTTTTTAGAATACTTTGACCATTTGGCAATTGGCAATACATTAGTCTTTCAGCATCTTTGAATTCTACCTATTATGACTATATTGAGATAGTATCYGTTGCATTTGACACAGTTCGATGTATGAATTGTTTAATTACTCTAGAATACTAGATCAAATGGTCATKGAACAGGGAGCCCCAACCTTTGATGTTCTTTTGCTAAGATTAGAAGTCWGGACATAGAGTAGGAATGAAAATTATGTTTGTTAGAGCTGTCACACATGTTGCAAATGCACCATTTATTTGTTATAGAAAATCTAAATTGAAGTTCGTTGTCCTGATTTTCAAATATCTTTCCCCTTTGTTTGCACATCTCCTTTTTTGGTTTGTTTCAAATAAAGTGGCTTATTTTTCAATCTTTGCGGYTGTGTCGCTTATTTATCAAGTCTGCRCTTTTAGGAGTAAGAAGTAGCAACTGGAAATCAGTATTCTTATTGCTTACAAGTTTTGCTACTAAACTTTTGGTTTTGCAGGGAGATGTAGAATCTATTGCCTCTAARAATCCGAAAGAACTTACTGGACTTATCGAGCAGATTTCTGGTTCTGAGGAGCACAAGAAGGACTATGAGGAATTGGAAGAACAGAAAGCCAGGGCAGAAGAAAAATCAGCTCTTATTTATCAACGAAAGAAAACAATAGTTGGTGAGAGGAAACAGAAGAAGGAGCAAAAGGAAGAAGCAGAAAGGCATCTTCGCTTGCAGGAGAAATTGGTACTAGGATATTTCAATAATTAGTCACCWTCTTAAAAACAGTAGCAATTGTGTTTAGAATTTCTAAGGTACAATCATTTTCAAATTGCATGATAGAGTATGGGGATGACTTTAAGTAGAAGTCTCACACTGTGAATTTATGTCAAGATATTAATTTAAGGTGAGTGTGATATGACAGTTTATATTTCTGTGGTGTGCCCGGTGGGTAATAGCTAATCATGATAGTAGTTTCGTGGCCTTTTGGTGCTGTTTTCCGCTGACTATAACATGTTAGTTTTTCAAGCCTTGGATTGTCTTCGTGCTTGCGTGCGTCTATACTCTCTAATGTTGGACCGATCTGCAACTGGGAAGGAGGAATTGCATTTTCCGTGAGTTGTGAAATTATGGAGGCTTCCTGCAGCAACTCCACTTTGTTGAGTTAAGGCTTTGATTGATTGATTGTGATGTTTCACTTTTGCATGTTTCACTTCTTCCAAGCTTGTCCATTCTAATCCTTCACTTCTTGCCTTCCTTATCCTGTAGAGAAAGAAGTTTCTTCTTGCATCTTATTATATTATCTTCATTCAATGGTTCTTGAACAGTAGTTGTAAGATCGGTGGCATTTTTTTGCTGCTGGAAGTTTCATGTCAATTTTAGCTCTTAAATTGCTTATTACATTAACAATTCCTGTACTTTTTGCAGATAATCTTGAGAAGGAACATTTTCTGTGGCAGATATACATATTTGAAAGGGATTATAGGACAAGATAAATGAGAAATTGAAGCGAAAAAGGAAGAGCCGACAAGCTGTTCAAGAACAAATGAGGTTCATGGCATGAGAAGCGGTGAAAAAAGGGAGAAAGAGTGGCTAATACAGAAGAGTAATAGGCTTGAAAGAAAAGATCACAGAAGAAGAATCCATAAGCTCGAAGAATGTTATGTTTCTTGTTCTAAAGCCTCTTTTATCTTTGATTAGGCTTTATTATGGCTGCAAGCTTACTGATATTATGATTTGGCAGCAACCTGAACTCTTGAAGTGGAGAAGAATATGGTTCGTATAAAAGGTCAAAATATGATAAAGACTCAACAGTAGAATCGACAGAGAAAGAAGAAAAGAAAAGCATGCTTGGAAATAGAGAAAGCCAAGAGATGTTTTGCAGGTTGCTACTCGAAAATTAAAAGACATGGAAGATGATGAACCTGATGTTGGAGGGAAAATCCAATTATCAGAAACTGAGTTGCAACAGTACTATAGGGTGTAAGCTTCTTATCTTGCTTGATTTGTTACAATATTCCCAGTGCTTTGACAGTTAATGTGAATGCATTCCCATTTCTCTATAGTTCTGTCTCCTGACATACTAAGATTGTGTTCGCTATTTTTCTTCTGGGATGGTAATGGGAATTATGATTTTATGAATAGCTTATGAAGTTGGTAGAGTACTTTTTTAACTAATATTCAGCAAGTATATGTAATAGCAGTACTGGTGTTGTGGTGCTTGGGCTATACTCTGGTAATTTAGTTTCAGGGGATAGGATACAAGGTGAAATGGGGTATATATAAGTTTTCAAATTTTTTGGGGTCAAGTAGGGGTTAATTCAATGTATTATTGTTTCAATCATCTTGTCTAGTACATTGTTGTCTGCATATCAGATAAACCTTAGCGTGTTCTTATCTTTTCCCCCTTTTTTTGGGAGGTGAGTTGTAATAGTGGTGGTGTGCAAGTAACTAAGTATGATATAGATTTGTAGATTATGAACTAGTAGTTATCTGTGTTCATTTAACATAACTAATGGTTGGCTATTTGTTGCATTTTGTAATGAATTTGTTGTTTGAGATGTTTGGCTGATTATAGTTTGTGTGCTATCTTTAGGAATTTAGCTGTTATTTGCTGTATTGTCATTGATTGGCACCGGCTTATCTTTGGGGAATGCATGTGTTGGCTACTTGGCTGTGATGTTGAGGAAAAAGTATGAGGATGATTGTTGTTTGCTAGGATGAAGTATAGAGGGGATAGTCTTAATTGTGATGTTAATATGTTATAGGATGGGCTACCTTGGGAAATGCATCTTTTCAGATCTGGTTGAAGTGTATCTGTTATTGAGATGACGAGCATACTGTTGTCACTTGCAAATTTCCTGTCTATGTTTTTGTATCTGAATCATTTCATCTGCTATAGTTTCAAGGCCTGTACAGTGTACACAGTTTTTATTTTATGATAATAAAGAGAGGGTGACAGGAGTGACCCTGCGAGGATTCTGTCTTGTAATTCACTCTCATGTGTGTAAGTGTGTTTACTTTTGCCAATACATTCTATTATTGTTTTCATGTGTATTGATCAGATGATGTTACAGGAAGGAGGAAGCAGGTAGGAAAACTGTGAAATTGAGAGATGAGAAAGAGGTTTTAGATAGGCAACAGAGGACTGATGTTGAAGCTCAAAAGAACTTGGAYGAAAATCTTCAGCAGTTGAGAAACAGGTACGAGGAACTAAATTCACAAGAGGAGGAAATGAAGAAGAGACTGAAAAGAGATCAAGAGGCATCAAGGAAGCATGAGAAAGAATTGAAAGAGCTGGAAAAGGAGCGAGAGGAGATGCGGAACAAAAGTCAAGAATCGAAGTATCGTATTTTAATGTTTYTGCTGAATGATTTTTATTTTAACAACGCCACAGTTCTTATAGATGCAATCCACAATTCAATTGTTGATCTGTTTACATCTTTGGTGCAGGAGAAAATATGACCAGTTGAAAATGAAATTAGGCGAAGTAGAAAATCAGTTGCGTGAACTGAAGGCTGACAGRCATGAAAATGAGAGGGATGCTAGGTTGTCTCAAACTGTTGATACTCTTAAGCGCCTTTTTCCTGGTGTTCATGGTAGAATGACAGAGCTTTGTCGTCCAACGCAAAAGAAATATAACTTGGCTGTAACTGTTGCTATGGGGAAGTTCATGGATGCTGTGGTAGTTCAGGATGAACATACTGGAAAGGAGTGCATAAAGGTAGACTTTTTGTGAGGCCTTTTTAATAAGTTGCAAGATAATATGATCTTAACTACTTTCTGAGGCTTTTGGGCCCTTGTCAGTCTATCTCTTCAATTTTATGTCAATGCCCTATTTGATAAAGTATGTTCGCAGTTGCTTTGGCAATTACCATCCAAGTGTACATTACAACTTT